>CANUEX010036106.1:0-11857 GCA_948099535.1 Jatropha multifida
CGAGCTGCGAATAGTACTTAATACTAATGCTGGGTCAAAAAAATTATTAACTCTGATTGTCTTATGAAAAATGTCATAATATGGGCTTACTATTCCGATAGTCAAATAATAATAGGGATGGATTGTGATAGTTTAGGCTTAATACGGGCCTCAGGTGCCTTAAGCTTACCTAGGTCCTAGTGTCAGTCCGGCCCACGGTTTTGAGTCGTGACATGTAGTTAATTTAAGTATTCTATAAGGACAAGATTATAATTTTCTCTAAAAATTTACTAATTCTGACAACGAGGGCCCACCATTTTAATTAAAAATGCTGCCGATAATTAATTACTAGACCGATTTATTTCACTATTTACAGGATATATAGGAACTAAGAAGAGATCCTGTTTTCTTCTGATTGTTAAGCCATGCCCTTCGGTCATGTCCAAGTCTTCATTCTTCATTCCATTTCCAAGTTTCCAATCAAAATGGTAGAGCAATTGTGCAAGTGGCAATTCAATGTTTGGTAGCGCAAATGAAATGCCTGGACATATCCTTCTTCCAGAACCGAAAGGAATAAATTCGAAGTCTGTCCCTTTATAACTGATCGCATTATCAAGAAACCTTTCTGGGCAGAAATTTTCAGGTTCTGTCCAATTCTTGGGATCTCGTCCAATTGCCCATGCATTTACAAGAACTTTGGTCTTGATAGGTATATCGTACCCAATAATCTCAACTCTTGCTCTATTCTCTCTTGGTATTAGGGGCAGGGGAGGATGTAGCCTCAGGGTCTCCTTGATTATAGAGTTTAGATACTTCAACTCATGAATGATTGTTTCATCTACAGTTCCTTTGTTCTTGTATATTTGTCTTACCTCATTTTGTGCTTCTTCTAATATTCTTGGATTTTTCAGCATTTCAGACACTGCCCACTCCACTGTCGTTGATGATGTCTCACTTCCAGCACTAAACATGTCCTGAAAATTGTGGATGTTTTGTTTAGATATATATTGTCCATGGATTCAACAAAGAGAAAGACAAGCTTCTTCTCAAAAAAGGGTTAAATAACTACATAAAAAAAAAAAAAACTCAACTTTTAATGCTTTTTATAATTACTATTTTTTTTTTAATTTTACAGATCAATATCTTGTAATTTATTTTTTATTTAATTACCATCCAAATTCATGTCATATGTTTGACAAAATTAATATTACGAACCTCACATTAGCACCAATTAGAAAATTCAATTTTAACAAATACATGTCACACCATCCATTTTAACAATTAACTAGTTGAATTTAGATTACAATCATGCAGAAGCAGCAATTGTTATTGAAAAATAAAATATAAGATATTATTAAATAAAATTAAAAGAATTAGTGAAAATTATAAAGTCTAAAAAGTTGAGAAATTTTTTTATAATTTGGCTAAAAAAACATTATATAAGATTACCCAAAAAAGATATAAATAAAAATCAAAGAGAAAAATAATTAATTAAATTATATATACATACTGACCAAGATTACCATGTTCTTGAAGCTTGAGAAGAACATCCACTAAATCATCATCTTTTTCTATTTCCTCATTTCTATTCATCTTGTTCCTATGCTCTTTCCCTATCCTTTCAAGAATCCCATCTGCTTTTTCATGCAGTTCTTCAAGTTTGGGCCTAAGCCCACTTACCTGTTCAAGAAATTTAATGGAAGGATACAAATCTGCAACACTAAAACCAGCTGAAATCTTTGAAACTTCTGTAATAACTTGTACAAACGTTTCTTGATCTTCATATTTTTTTTCCAAAAGCAGCTCTCGAAGTAATCCCATACGTTAACGAAAAAATCATTGCACTAATATTGATCAGTGACCCTTCAAGGGATGATATAGTTTTGATTAAGTTCGAAACCTCGTCTTCTCTAATAAATCGAAAGGATTGAACTCGCTTTGGACTTAAAAGCTCCATTGTACAAATCTTTCGCAGCTGTCTCCAATAAGCACCGTATGGAGAAAAAACAATATTTGTAGAATCATAAGAGATTATTTTAGAAATAAGTTGAGAAGGTCTTTCTGCAAAATCTAAATCATGAGCTTTCAGGACTTGTTTGGCAATTTCAGGTGAAGAAACTATTAGAGTGGAAATTTCACCAAGTTTTAAATGCATCAACGGTCCATATTTTCTGGATAATTTTTGAAGGGATTGATGAGGTAATGAACCTAAAAGTTGGTGAACATTTCCAATAAAGGGCAATTTCCATGGTCCTGGAGGTAGATTTGTGGATGAGGGCTTGGTAGCTCTGTTTTTTATTGCCTTGAAGAAGAAGATGATGAAGAAAAGCAAAGTAAAGAGAGAGTGTAAAGAGGCGAAATGAAACTCTTCCATGAGTGGATAAAGAGTTTTGAGGTAATGTTATTATTATTTGCTTAATTGTTAGTGCAAGTTCCTCTTCTATAAATAGGGGAGGGGCTACGATTCTATCTTAATTGGATTGATACATGGAACCTCTTGCAAGTCTTATTTTAGGAAAATACATGTCGGATTATATATCAAACTAATAAAATTAAAAATTATTTAAAATCGTTTCTATTTTATTATTTTTTCTCCAAATATATGGCTATAAATACTCTCGTTTCAAGAGTATAATTTATGTAAGAAACTTCCTTTTTTAACTTCTTTTGAATATTGGAAGAGATGGTTCGTACATGAGTTCATTACTATGTCGTATATGCGGTTAGCACTAGACTATATTTTGGTATGCTATTCCTTTTTTAAATTTTGATTTGGAATCTTAACTTTAGTTTGGTAAATAAATTTCTTTTTTACTCCATAATAATATTATAAGAATGATATTTTTCTCTCCTAAAAATCTGCTAATCTTGCTTGTTTCCCTTGTTTTAATCAGATTGGAATTATAAACAGGTTTGCCATTTATGAGATGGTGATTAATGAATTGATCATCAAACCATAATTCCTTTTTAACTGAAATCCAACCCAAATAATTTTCAAAACAATATTAAAATTTTGACTTGGAATATAAGAAAATGGAGAACACAATTATTCAAAGTGTGGTGTGTTACTGATTGTTGATTTGGACTTGGAGCACATTGATCTTGCGTCTTGATGCAAAGAAGAGAAAAAAAAGAGAAGACTCTCGATTAGCTTAACCTCATAAGTCTTTTTG
This sequence comes from Jatropha multifida, assembly GCA_948099535.1. NCBI lineage: Eukaryota > Viridiplantae > Streptophyta > Magnoliopsida > Malpighiales > Euphorbiaceae > Jatropha > Jatropha multifida. Next base: position 3,153 of record CANUEX010036106.1, read on the forward strand.
TTCTTTTTTTTTTTTATTTGCTGAGGGGTACAACTAGCTGAAAGAACATTACGGATTAGCGGACTGCACAATCGAGATGATTCTCCCATTTGTTTATTAAAGTGGTGAAAACTCTTGTTATTGAGAGGACTATAACTTAAAATCTTTCACTTTCCACGCTAGTGGGAACATCGACCAAACCACACTTAATTAACCAATTAAAGTCTCTTAGTCAACTTTTAAAAGAGTAGCTTTTAGCGTTTTGAACTAATCAAAACACTGTTTCTTTGAATTAAAGTTATTTTTAGAGGATTTGGTAACGTGAGATATAAAGTAATTTTTTGAGGATTAGGTCTCACAAAACGTTTAGGGTTTTATGCCTTTCTATTAGAAATTTTTTTCACTGCCTTATTCTTCCCTTATCATATTATATCTTTTTTTTTTAAATTTGGCTTGTTTATAATGGATAGTAAAAGAAAAAAATGTTTGTTTGTATATTTGAATTTGAACTCAAGTAAATATTAAAATATTTCAATTTTTGTTCCTTTAAATTTTGAAAATTTAGGTTTAGTGAAATTTTCATTTTTTTATAATGAGTTTAAATCTATAGCTATAATTAAAAATCTATTTTTTTTATTATTTTAAATTTAATTATCAATCAACAGCTGTTTTTACTAAATACTTTCACTTTCAACCGCTGCTTAAACAACTACCAATTAATATTTAATAAAGTTACTAAAATAATTAGTATTGTCAAACAAGACCTAAGTCTTTCTTTATTATGGTTAATCCAACCCAACACATTAAATTTCTATATTAATAGAAATTTTTAACACCTTTACAACACTAACTAAACTCAACCAAATTTAGTAGTGAATTGAATAATTATTGAATTTACCTAATTAATTATATTTAATTATGCCATAAAGCATACATCTATTTAATTATTCACCATCATTAAAAATTAATATTTTATTAAGCAACAATTGAGCCCATTCCCTATCTATTTATAATAGTAGCTACTAGTGGATAATGGATACTTAAGCCCAATAAGGATAACTTTAGTCCAACAAAAACCACATCATTCTTTTCTTTCTCCTTCTACCGCTACGTCCATCCCCACATCTTTTAGAACTGTTGCTACTGTGGCTATGCCTCTTGCACTCTGCTCTACTTCGACTCTTTGAATGACTTCTTGGCTGCCGAGATGCCCATCTAGCCTCTCTCATTCCTTACCTTCCCTCTCTTCCTCTCTCTCCCTTTGATCGGGATTCCGATCCTTGTCTCTGGGCAAATAGGAAAATTAAATTTAAAAATTGAGCACAATCTTTTATTTAAGCAACTGCAAATGGGTTTAATTAACTAGTTTTTTGTGATGTCAACAATTGTAATGCAGGGATGACTACTTGGGTCAGAGAACTCCAAGAAATTAATTCAATTATTGCCTTTGGGTTGAATCGCAGTCATGAGCGGTTTGATTCGATGGTTTTTACTTGATTTTTACCGGTTTTTATCTTGTTCGTTGACTTCCTAATTTAGGTATTCAACCTGAAGCGAACAGAGATCTAGTTCATAATTAACAGATCAGACCGGCCAGTCCAGTTTGATTTTCAAAAGCATATATGTAATTGATGCTCAAGATTATTGCTTAATATTGGTAAAACACTTTTAAATTTGGTTTATTTCGGTTCAATATTGATCTATATGAAATTTTGTTTAGAATATCTGGCTCGTTTATAGATTTGTTGTATCTTAGTCCATTTAAGAGGTCTTGATCAAGTTTTTTCACCTAATACATCTGGGTTAGGTTTGAGTGTAAGAGGGAGGAACCTATTGGATTAATAAAATTAATTTTATTGATAAAAAAATTTATTTTTAATTAGATCGATCGAACACTTATCAAATAATTTAAAAATATAAATTATTATTTCAAAAATTATATTAATCATATATCCAATCAATATTTTACATTATAAAAATTGTTGTTATCGGTATAAAGTGTAATATTATTATAAAAGTGAAATTCATGATGCTAAAACATTAATTTTAAAATTGAAGGTGAGATATTTTTTTTCAAAATTCGAAAATTAAATTACCTATCCATCTTTTGTTTTTTAATATTGTAAATCAAGTTGTTTTTATTTAGAACAAAGCTTAATTTTCCGCATAAACCCGTTATTTAGAAATAAAAGGCTACAAAATTGATATTTTGGCTCAACGAGACAAAATTGCTGTCATAATGAAAGGTATATCCACTGACATCACTAATAGCAGTAAAACCACTCAACGGCGCCTCAACCATCAAGTACCAATAATAATATTTTGAATAATTTAAATCAATACATATTTCAATTTTTATAACTCAAATATTTGATAAATGATATTAATTAAGATCATTTATAAAAAATTATTTATTATGGGTAAATATTTTCAAGAATTTTAATATTTATATTAAGACTTTTTATTTATCTATTTTTTATATAGAATTATATCATTATTTCATAAATACATAATTATAAAAATTTTCTTAAAAATAAAAAAAAAAAACTTGAAAAGAAAAAAGAAAAAAGTAAGAAGTAAGAAGTAAGGTTTACCAGCTACAACAAATTAACATGCTAAATGGTACAAAAAAAATGTATTTGTATTGGTACAGAACTTTTAAATTCTTTACCAACCAAAATTATATCTTATGCAAAACTGTATTTCTTTTTAATTGATAACGATGTAAAATTTTATAATCACGATAATTACATCTTAATTAATAATAATAATAATAATAGATTTGATTTTGAATGGTATGTTGGACGTAAAATAATTGTCAATTTATATAATAGATTTTCTTAATTTAAGAGTCTAAGTAATAAATTAATAATGTTATATTATTTTAATAGTGATAATATACTATTATTTTAATATATGAATAGCTTATTTATATTATTAAAATTAAAAAAATTAATTTTTTTAAATAAGAGAACCGATGTTGTAATTTGTATTATTTAAAATTATAAGATTGAAAACTTTATCTCATTTATAAAAATAAAATAATAATAATACTATTAACATATGGTTAACCTAACGTTCAAGTAGTAAGTAATTTTATTTTAAGTAAATCTAATGATTTATAAGGAGTCATTAAAATTGAATGGTATAAAAAGACTTCTTTGTAATAAAAAAATTTCTCTTTTTACTATTGTTTTACCTTTTTTTAAATGCGCGATGAGTGAAAAGTATTATGTTTCCGATGTTTCCATTGTCACTGTCTCCATTACCCTGACTTCTACGAATTTGTAAGCTCACCGTCAAACGACCCACTAAATAATAAAGAACTACTCACGTCAGCTAGCTAGTGCTGGTTTTTTATTATTATTATTATTAATTCATTTATTTATTTTTGGTTTCTCTCCGTCTGATGATCAACCTGTCTGCTGGAGAAATTTGCTCCGACATACAAATGGGACCGCTTCATTATTTTCTAGATATTGAGTACAAAGGATAACTATGGATTTGACTTATTTGAAGATTTCTTCAACTTCTTCTGCTTATTTAATGGTTTAGTGATTTTGATTGTGCGGTTCAGACATCTGCGGTCTATAATTAGAAGGTATGACATAAAAAATAAATAAATAACGGAAAATAATCAGCATATTTTTATATAGGAATATTTATTCATAAAAAAGGAAAGTAAAGTAAGCATTTATATATGAAGATCTTTTTTCTCAAAAGAAAAAAAATATATATAAAGATTTTACATGGCGTGGGAAGGAATGTAAGGGACGGGAATTACAGTGAGAGCACTACTTCTTTTTACGGTAACGCTTAATGATTCCGTCATATCAAGGTTTTCTGGATTTATTCCAGATTCAAGTTTCCAGTCAAAATGGTACAGTAGATGTGCAAGTGGAAGTTCAACATTAGCCATGCCAAATGATATTCCAGGACACATTCTTCTTCCAGCACCGAATGGGATAAATTCAAAGTTAGCTCCTTTGTAATCAATTGAACTATTTAAAAATCTCTCTGGAACAAATTTCTCAGGTTCAGTCCAATATTCAGGAATTCTTCCGATTGCCCAAGCATTCACAATTATTCTAGTCTTTTCAGGTACATCATATCCGTTAATGACGCAGTGTTCTTTGCATTCTCTTGGAACTAACAATGGAACAGGAGGATGTAATCTCAAAGTTTCTTTTATAACCAATTTTAAGTAGTTGAGTTCATTGAGACTTGCTTCATCAACTTTCCCTTTTGCTCCAAAGACTCGTCTCACCTCTGCTTGTGCCTTTTCCATCACTTCTGGATTTTTCATCATTTCTGACATTGCCCATTCTATTGGTGTAGAAGATGTATCACTACCCGCAATAAACATGTCCTGAAATACATTTTGTAACTAACTTGAGTAAACCAAGAAAATAGCGCTGATTTTGCTCTAAAATTAGTTTTAACAAGAACTATTATATGTATGTGGGAAACCCGAAAATGAAGAAAGAAATAGAGCTAACCAAAATGACGGCTTTGATGTTCTCGGTGCTCAAAGGGAAGTCGAGGTCTCCTTTCTCCAAAAGATTCAGAAGAACGTCGACTAGATCTTCTTCTTCACCCTCTGCAACAACCTTTCCAGCTTGCTTTCTAGCTCTATGCTCATCAACCACGTCTTGGATTATCTTGTCTATCTCTGAATGAAGTCTTTTTATTATAGGCAACCCAATACTCATTCTTTGAAGCAATTTATTAGAAGGGTATAAATCAACAAGATTAAAACCAGTAGTAGCTTCAGTTAATTTCCTTATAGTTGGCACAAATACTTCTTCTCCTTTACATACTTTACCAAAAACCGCCCTTGAAATAATACTAAACATTAAAGTTTCAATCATTCGGGTTAGGTTTATTGCAGATCCAGCGCTAGAAGCAATCAAGCTTATTAATTTTGATACTTCTTTTTCTCTTACTGATCTGAACGACTGCACGCGACTAACACTCAATAACTCTGTCGTGCAAATCTTTCGTAATTGTCTCCAATAGTCTCCATATGGAGCAAAAGCAATGTCTGTTCCATCATAAGTTGCTTTAAAAGAAGACGGGACAAAGGGTCTATTAGCAAAAATGATATCATGGGTTTTCATAATTTCTTTTGCAATTTCTGCAGAAGAAATTACAATATTAGAATTTTCACCGAGTTGAAGGTGGAAAATAGGTCCATATTTCTTTGCTAGGTTGGTTAAACAGTGATGGGGCGGCGCACCAAATAAATGGTGGAAACCGCCGATTATAGGTAGCTTGGATGGCCCCGGCGGTAGTTTTAAAGACTTGGGTTTTCTCCGTAATAACTTAAACCAGAAAATTATGAAGATCAAGAAAGTGAAAACAAGTGGAAAGGAAAGTTGGTTGTCCATGGCAAAGTGATAACAAAGTGATGATGAGAATGAATTTTCAGTCCATTCTATATATATACAGAGCTGAGCGCGTATGGGGATTCTAATACATGTATGCTGTTACTGCACATTAAATTTCCAAGTCGAAGAATCTTATTCATGGATGGAAAGTATGCTGATTAGACTGGCGGCCAGTATCTTAAGAATCAAAACTAATTATATCTTAAGTTGCTTACACTATTTTTTTATTATATATATATATATATATATGTTAATATATGATAATAAAATATATTAAATAATAATATTAAATTTTTAAATAAATTCTAATTAATATATAATATAAAATTTTATAATTTTTAATCTTAATAAAATTTATCTTTAACTCTAATATATATATTTTAAATTTAGTAAGAGAAATTCTCGAATACTCTCGTTGACACTAAATTTTAATAATATCGTTTCAGTTTTATCTTCTTTTAACTGTTGATAATAAATCTAACTAATTATTATTAATAACTTCCCACCATTCTATATTGTTGTCCGTCTTTTCAGTCGTCAAAGACTGCGTTTATATTATATTGTTAGTGTTGGTCTTTGGTTGACGCTTCTGTCCATTATATGCTTCGTCCCATCCCTTCTTTTTGTTTTTTTTGGGTATTTTCGTGAATTCCTAATCAAATAGGTATGGTAATAGCTTTCAGACCGAGACTAAGATATTTAAAAATAATAAAAGAATTCATAACCTGTATATATAATCTGTGCGCGTTTGGAGTCAGATTTTGAATATTTTGCCGACGTTGACCCTTTAAAACATTCATTAATTCTTTTTTTTTTTAATCTCCACAAAGATATTATTTTGCTCTTTAAACCTTGAACCTATGATGACGTAATAAAACTTATTATTATTATTAGATTATTTTCGTATGAGTTCCCACGTGAATCATTTTATCCATTCCTGTATATAGTGGTCCCTACGTTTGCTCAAAATTCAATAATTCAGGTTTGAGTGGACAGTTAAAAACCAATTAGCCAAGCCATTGGATCCTTCACCTTTCTCGTAAATTTGTTCACATCATACGTAAAAAATCTTGACCTTTTATTATTTTATTATATCTATTAATTAATCTCTTTATCCTAAAATAAAAATCATTTAAAATTTTTATATAAAGATTAAAAAATAACTAATTCTTATAATTACTTATACAAATATTTATTATATTCAATGTAAATAAAAATAATATTAAAAATATCATCTGTTATATTTTAAATGACTTATATTTTGAAGTAAAAATAGTATTAGCCGGAACTCCAATTTTGGGTAGCTAGCCGCCGGCTGCTTACAGGTATGAAGTATGGAGTCAGGATAGTGGGTTTAAATTGTGAGAAGGCCCATAAAGGTTGAAGATTCTAGATAGCTAGTTGGGCGCACGGCAAGATTACCTGATCGAGACCTTAAATATATTAAATTATATGGACAAATACATAAATTTATTTTTTTAATTTATGAAAAAAATTGTCACTTCAAATTTTTTTTTATTCCTTATGATCCTCTTCTTAGACTGCTAGAACAATGGGTGATTAATATATAATATCTTAAAACAGGGGGTATAATAATAAAATTTTAAAGACTTGGTCATTTATCACTGTTGATTTGGTGGGTACTCCATAGCCATTTATCTCACCTTGCTCTCTTGATTCTCTTGGATGTAATAAAGGAAGTGGAGGATGTAATCTTAGAGTTTCTTTGATAACTAGTTTCAAGTAATTTAATCTTTCAAGAAGGGAACGTAATAGGAATTGCATACAAATTGTTTTTTCTCCTAACAGCAATCCCAGAAGCCTCTGTCATTTCTAGATTTTCCTGGTTTAGGAGTTTCCAATCAAAATGGTACAACAAATTTGCAAGCGAAAGCTCAACATTTGCAATACCAGATAATATTCATGGACATATCCTCCTTCCAGCACCAAATGGGATAAATTCAAAATTAGAACCCTTGTAATCTATTGAACTATCAAGAAATCTATCTGGATTGAATCTTTCAGCATCTTTCAAGTAATTCGGATCCCTTCCAATCGCCCAGACATTGATAAGCACTCTAGATTTTACTGGAATGAGATAACCATTAATCTCACAAGAATCACTATTTTCCCTTGGAACGAGCAAAGGCGTAGGAGGGTGTAACCTTAGAGTCTCTTTAATGATTAACTTCAAGTAATTTAATTCACAAACATCTTCTTCATCAACATACCCTTTGTTCTTAAAGACTTGCCTCACCTCAGCCTGTGCTCTTTTCATCACACTTAGATTTTTCAGCTGCTCCGACATTGCAGAGTCTACAGTTGTAGTTTAAGTCTCACTTCCAGCAATAAACACATCCTTAAACAGAAAAATCATATTAATTAGTTACGACTAAAAGAATCAATGTCCATGATACTTGGAACAATTAAACTAGGAAACAAGAAAAATTTTAACCAGGACTGCTTTGATGTTATTGGTTGTTAAAGCCAATTCAAGATCCCCTTGTTCTTGAATATTCAGAAGAACATCTACAAGATCATCGGCTTCACCTTTACTACCAGGCTTGGCTCTTGCTTTGCTAGCTTTATGTTCATTGATAATGTTCTCGAGTATCTTATCTGCTTCTTGATGCAATCTTTTCACTCTAGATCTCATTCCAATAATTCTACTCAGCAATTTAACAGAGGTAACAAATCAGCAATACCAAAACCACCTCCAACCTCTATAATTTCCTCAACAAGTTGTATAAATGCTTCTTGTTCTTTACGAGTCTTACCAAATGCTGCTATTGAAGTGATACTATAAGTTAAAGAAAACAAAGTTCTACTGAGGTTGATCAAAGAACCTGAACTGGAAGAAATGCATCGCACAATGTTTGATACCTCTTCTTCTCTGATTGATCTGAATGATTGTACTCGTTTAGAACTTAGTAGCTCCAATACACAAATTTTCCTTAGCTGTCTTCAATACTCTCCATAGGGTGAAAATACGGTGCCCGTAGGTGAGTGTGATTCTGGTACTATAGCTCTGTCTTAGCTCTTCGAGTCAGAATGAAGAGTATCGAACCGCGAAAAGAAAAGCTTCTTTCCCGAATGAGAGAACACATAACCTTCTTTCAGGAATGCGACTTACTAGGGCTTCGATTGACTAACGCACCTCCGTGTTCTCATTTCCTCCGCGTACTGCTCTTTTCTGATTTCCTTCACTCGCACTTCAATCAAACCTACGGGAATCCATTATACATTGGTTATGAGATTCGATTCCCTTACGTTAGTCTAGAGAAAAGAATATAAGCTCCGGGCTCTACTAAAGATTCTCATAAAACCTTTGCTCGC
>CANUEX010036109.1:0-36101 GCA_948099535.1 Jatropha multifida
AGTTCAGGCACCGATTACACAAACCAAAGCCATCATCTTCCTCCTCTCGTCGAGCACTTTAAGTTTGGGTGCTCGATCGCCGGATTCCATGGCCAGTTGGCCGGAGACGCGAAGGGGAATGGGGAGGGGAGTCTGCTGCGCGCTCGAGAGAGAGGAAACAGGGAAGGAGAGAGGGAGGAGAAAGAAAAAAAAAGAGTTTTTCTTTTTTTTTTAATTTTATTTTATTTATTAATTTATTAATTTATTTTATTATTGTTTTATTATTATTATTATTATTATTATTATTATTATTATTTATTTTAATTAAATGGTTTCTGTTCAATTTGAACTGATTTGGTCTAACCCAACGATTTAGCCTATTTTCATTTGATTTAAGGATTTTTTTTGACTGAGTTAGACTATTTAAATTCGGTTGTCGATTCGGTTTGCGGCATAAAATATTATTTTTGGTCAATTCTTATTGGTGAAAATTTACAATTAAATTTTAAATAAAAATTTTTTTGAAAATAAATTAACGGGTCATTTCAAATTATGGGCCCATAATTACACATTTTCGACATGTAGAATGTTCCTCGATGGACCAAAAAGACTAGTTTTAGATTATGATATAAATTAGGAAAATATTTTCATATGTAAGGATAAGTCGTTTTTTTAATTGTTAACATTTTTTTTTTGACTTATTTTCATTTAATATTTCAAAATATATATATATATAATTTGTTTACAGAAATAAACGGAATCCAAGTATGTTTTTATTTGAGAAAATGTTATTTTAACATTTATTAGAATTTGAATAAAATAGGCAGTTGAGTTTTTGATAAATTACTTTTTCTATTTTATTCAAATTTTATGAAATAGCTTGTTATCATATTTATAATAATAATAATAATAATAATAATAATAATAATAATAAAATTTTACTTTTTTTAAAGAATAATAAATATTTCACTTAAAAATAAGAAATTGAACTCACACATCCAAAATTAAAGTCAGACCAACTGCATTTAATCCACAATGACACGACCTCATAAGTTTAGCTTTTATAAATTTATTACTCAAGTCTAAGGTTGTGTTCAGCCACAATTTTTTAGATAGTTTTTAAAGTTTTGATTAATCAAAACGCTGAATGCTGTTTAAAAAGTTATTCAGTAATATAACGGTTAAATTAGTTTTTAGAGGTTAGAATATTTTTTTGAAAAGTTAACTCATTATTTAACGTTTAGCTTTTAGCGTTTCATGAAACACTACTCAAATAACTAACAATTAAACGCCACTAAAATAATTAATTTTACCGAACAAACCCTGACTGTATATAAATTTCTTCACTCAAATTATATAATTAACAAAATGAAAGAGATAAAAACTTCTTGAATCTGTTAACTGTAAGTGTTTTTTGCTCAAAGCCATTAATTTTTGTCATTTCAAATAAAAATTAAACATAAAGAATAAAATAAAATAAAATTTGTAAAACAAAATATAATAAACATAATATTCATATACGTAGCACTTGAAGATAATTAAAATTTGAATAAAAATATTTACCACTTTGCCCCTTTTACTTGCTTGTTCAATTTTTACCTCTCTCTAAATTTAAATTTTAATTTCACCTTTGATCTCATTGGTATTCTCAGCAGAGCAAGAAGTGAAAAATCTCGATTTTAAATTCTCTCTACCATAAAGAATTATTATCAATTTATTAAAAGAATTTTCACCAATTTATTGAATTAAGAGAAAGACTATCTATTGATGTATAATTTATCATGTTATTTCCTGCATTCGGTCTAATAATGAACAAAAAAAAATTAATTTGTTAACGTACATAATTTAATTTCGATATGGTAACATAAGGAAGGCAAAGGAAAATTTATCTCAAAACGCAAATACTACAAACATCACTCAAAAAAATCGGGAGAGCTGCGCAGGACCAAAATTTCATATGAACAACGAGAACTAATGTTTTTGGCGACGTGGCAGGCAAAAGCACATGGCTGTACCGCAGATGGATGCGCACCACTGCAGAAAATTATTCTTCAGTCCCAAACGTAAAAAGTTCACAATCTACCGAAAAGAAATAACGTCTTAAAAATCAACCAGAGAGAGCAGACCAAAGAAAGCGCTTCCTTCTCGTATTGTTTTTCCGAAACAAACCATATCTCTTTGTATCTTCGATCGAAGGAGAAGGTTAAAAGAAAAACAAAAATGGCCGTTGGCAAAGAGGAGGTTGAAATAGTGAAGCCAAGAACGGATACTAGAGAGTATAGAAGGATCGTTCTCAAGAACTCCCTTGAGGTCCTTTTGATCAGCGATCCTGAAACCGATAAGGCAAAGTTTCCATTTCTTAATTGAAGTTAAACTTCTATTTTTCGAATTCAAATTGATCTAAATTCGCAATTACAGGTATAATAATTATAATAATTAATGATTTTTTCAGTGTGCTGCTTCCATGAATGTCAGTGTTGGCTCCTTCAGCGACCCCGATGGCCTCGAAGGACTTGCCCATTTCCTTGGTTTCTATCTTTCTATCTACATTTCTCAATGTTAGTTTTATCACTCTTTATAGACTGTTAGATTTTCCATTTTTTCTTTTAAATTTTGTTGCGTTGCAGAGCATATGCTGTTTTATGCTAGTGAGAAATATCCTTTAGAGGATAGTTACTCGAAGTACATTACGGAGGTACTACTTCCTTTTATTAGAAATTCAATGCTTGGTTTTTGTGTTGGTCTATTTACTTGTTGCCAGCAACTTGAATATTGAATGTGGATTGGCAGGCTATTTTTAAATGTGATCGATGTAAGATATTGAATTTTGGCATAATTAGATTTGTAATGTGCAATGCTGTGCTGGCTAACAATTTCTGGTTTTGATAGTTTGAGTTTTGAAATTTTGTTTTTGATGCAGCATTTAAAATTGCTAATGTGTATGCATAGCTGTTACAAAAGCTTTAGTGTCTAAACATCCAGTGCACACCATGAGCCAGTATATCTAACGGTACCTTTAACCCACCATTTTTCAAGCTCAGTATTTGATTAGTTATCGCATCGGCTCTCATCCCTTGCATTCTAAGAAATATGCTCCTGAAGCTCCAGGTTTAGAATTGCACAATATGCTAGTGGTTCAAGAAAAATTGTTTTGGTGCAGCCTGGCTTAGGAAGGCAGTTCGGTTGTTAAGCTGAGAATGAGTGAAGCAATAATCTGCCAATAATATTGTGCAATGATATATGGTGTTCGGGTTGTTCTTTGGGTTTCAGTTACGTGGGTAGATTGGTCGTGTTAGATTTTAACCAGCTGTGATTATCCTTAGCATTGTTAGGCTGAAAGGTAGTTTCATTATGGTTGGATTATGCTTGTGGTATCAAAGAATGGGTCAAAATATATAAATTGAGATGGTCGGATGCTTTCAGGCTATGCATCCTCTCTCTATACATGACAGTATCGCGGTTTTAAGATTGTGATAGTAAACTTATTGGAAATATTTCCGAGTCTTTTCATTGAAACTGTTGCCTTGGGTCTCATTTAACTTTGTTGGAGAATTGTGTATTGAAAAGTTGAGCTCACCAAGAAATGGTGCAAATGTGTTGTGGTAGTTAGAAAAGAAAAAATGTGATCTTATTTTAGGTGTGTAAAATTGCATATTTGTATCTATTTATTTGCCATGATACACGTCTTCTTGGTTATATTGAAGAGATGTGTGTATTTGCTTCCATGTGTTTTCCCTTTATGAGGTGGTCTCCGTAAGATAGATTGCTGATTCATTTTCTATACTTCATTTTCCATGTATTTGTCTACTTGATGCTTAGCATGGAGGCAGCACCAATGCTTTTACATCTTCTAAGCACACCAACTATTATTTTGATGTCAACACTGACTGTATTGAAGATGCTTTGGAAAGGTAGTCCAGCTTTCCAATTGTTGATAATTTGCAGTTTCATCATTATTCTCATAAAGTTTGTGAGCCTGGTTTTTTGCATGTGATTTACCATTCAGATTTGCGCAGTTCTTCATTAAACCGTTAATGTCTGCTGATGCAACCATGAGAGAAATTAAGGCTGTTGATTCAGGTTAGCTTTTGTGTTCAGTAGCAGCTCTCTGTCTCTATCTTTCTGATCTTTATAAGCTTAATTACTTAATTTCTAGGATTTGTAGTTCTTTTTTCAGGTTATGGTTAACAATTACTCATTCTCATCTTTCTTTCTCATACAGAGAATCAGAAAAATTTATTATCTGATGCTTGGAGAATGAATCAGGTATCAATTTCTGCCCTTGCTAACTTAGATTTGGCGAGTTATTAATTTGAGGGTTCCAGTGTGCACATCCTACAATTTAGATGTTAGTGAATCAATTTTTTGTGGTGGCTTTAAATGATGTAACTTGAAGATGTGTGTATATTTTTATTTACACAAAAAGATTTGGAGGAAAGAACAGAATTAAAGTTAATTGCGATAGACAAAGTTTCTTTTATCGGGGAAAAAAAATCAATTGAGCTTCCTAAATAGTTAAATAAGTTCCACAAACCTATATTTTCATCTTGGATCATGAATCTGTTCATGCTTTTCGAGGCTTTTGTAATGCTTCATCCACAACCATCTTACACTCTGCTGATTCTTTATCCTTTTAGTATTAGTTTCGCACTAGTAATAAGGTTATTATAGTTTATTGGCCTCTCAATATATATATATATATATAATTGTTCTTAAGTCCTTTTCAAATGCATTGTTTCATGTGTTCTGATAGGTGCACTTTCATTAGTTTAATATCTAGTTTGCTGCCCCAGAAGCATTTACATGTGATAGTTTTATGCTCATTGGTTAGGCTGAGGGGGGAACGGAGTTTTAGTAGAAGCTTTCAGGATAAATATTGCTTAAATTTAACATTTAAAAATTGCAAAAAACTAGATATATCCTTAAAGAATGTTAATCTGTAGTTTGTTCTTTCTATCTATGCCATTTTCCTGTGTTATATTGTGAGTTATTTCTACGGCTAATGTACTACAAGCTGATTTTTCTCTGGGAAAATTTTTTACCGTATGCAGCTTCAGAAACATCTAAGTGACAAAGGACATCCATATCATAAATTCAGTACAGGTGGGCCAATGTATTTATTTATGTTCTTCCCTCCTCCTTTAATGAAAAATTCCATTTTTTTTCAAAAATTATAATTTATGTCAGGACATGAATGCCAAATATTTGGGCATGTTGGGAATCTCATTTGCTTACAGTTTGACCTGGTTTGTACCTTTATTATTGAACCATATTTGAATGTTTAAGGGTTGACTAATTCTTACATTGTACATTGTTTGTACTTTTCACGTGCTTTATTTTTTATATATAATTTTTATATATAATATAATATAATATAATATTATAAGTGATTTATCATACTAAAAACTTGAGTTTCTTACCTATGCCATTCGCTATTAAAAATTTAATTCATTTTCATAATAATAAATAAAATTATTTTTAATTCTATTCATTATTTTCGATTTTTCCACGATTATGATTCCTTATTAAGCTCATTTTAAAAATTAAATTAATTAATTAATAGTTATATGTTATTATTGAACGTGCATTCCAATTGAGGAGTTTGTTTTGACTAATTATTTATTTGAAACCAAAAGAATGAAAATATTAAGGCTAATCGAATTCTTCATAACTTAATGTTTCGGATATTTATTGGAATCCAGAATAGAAATCTTCATAATTTCTTAAAATTTCTATTCAGTTATTAGTGTATTCAATTAAAAAAAAGTAATCTCAAATAGGAATCTTTATTTTTAACAAATAAAATTACTATTTAAATTATTAGTCTGTTCATAACAAATAATTCCTTTATTTTTTCAACCAATAAGATCAAAATTCTTGAAGGTATTTCGTCAATGAGGATAGTTTTGTTAATCCTACATGTTCCCCCTCCTCATTTCCACTTTTATATATATTATAGATTATAGATAAATGATCTTAGCCAACATGTTGAATTCATGACCAAATTCAACTTGTTTGTTCTAGGATTTGAACGTTATTTATGAGCTTTTGATATTTATTTTTCTGGAATGACTGCTGCTGATTTAGAACGTCTACGGACCATATACAACTCCACGAATCATCTTTACAACTAAAGATTTGGGAAAGAGAAATCTCTATCGTTTCTTGACATGTGTTTGTTCTTTGTTCACATATAGGGAATTGGGATACTTTGGAAGTTCGACCAAAAGCAAAAGGATTGGATACAAGACACGAGCTTATTAAATTCTATGAAGAACATTATTCAGCCAACCTTATGCATCTAGTTATATATGCTAAGGGTCAGTAAAAAAGAATTAGCCTTATCTTATTATAGCTCAAATGTTTTCATGTATTGCAATTTTGATTGCTTTTTCCATATGAATCTCCAGAAAGCCTTGATAAGATTCAAAGCTTTGTTGAGGACAAATTCCAGGAAATAAGAAACAACGATAGAAGCTGTTTGTCTTTTCCTGGCCAGCCTTGCACATCAGAACATTTACAGGTATTGCATGGTACTGGTGTAATTAAGGTCTAATATCTTGTACCTTTTTGGGTAGAATTAGATCTTTTTAGCTAAATGTGCTATACTTTTGAAAAAACACTTCATTTTCTTTTACTTTTTATCACATTTGTTTCAGATACTTGTAAGAGCTGTCCCAATAAAACAAGGTCACAAATTGAAAATCGTATGGCCAATAACCCCAGGCATTCTTCACTACAAGGAAGGGCCATGCAGGTACCTTGGCCATCTTATTGGCCATGAAGGCGAAGGATCTTTGTATTTTGTCTTGAAAACTTTGGGTGGGTGTCACACATCCTTTGTTTGCTTCTGGCAATAATTTTTTTGGTATAAGACATCTTTCACTTGAATGTTGTAATATTGTTGTCTTTTTATTTTATTTTTATTTTTTTATATATGGTCTATTAATCTACTCTAGGAATCCTGCTTTACTAAGACTCTTAGGTGTGATTTCTGTTATTAAATAATTGATCATGCATAGATGGCTCGCATCTTTCTTGGCATGAAACATACAAAAAAGTGCAACAATGGTTAATTAGTGGCCATGTTCAGAACCTGCTGTTATTTAATGGGGGTAAAGGTCATGTAATGGCCTTTATTTGAACCCATGGGGAATGTCTGTGTGCTTCTTTTCTATGCCCAATGTAGGAGTGTCTATGCTTTTCTCTATACCTCATGCTGGAGGTTGATGCACCAGTTCATTTAATATGCCCATAAAGAAATAACTTATTTCATTCAAAATTTTTTTTTATGAGCATTGTGAAATTCTAGGAGACTGTCGTTGTCTAAGGATCCAAACCTAATCAAGATCCTGCACCATGCAATCAGTAAAATTATAAATTGATGGAAATTTCGGTCCACCTACTTAGAAATCCAGTATGAAGCATATGCATTTCTTTGTTATGAGTACACCTCCCTCCAGTGATAATTTGAGGCAGTCGGCCTTTGTTGATTTTAAGAACAGGTTTGGGAAAATTTTTTTATGTAATTCTTGTGTTTCAATGAGATCCTATACATCCTATTTATACACAAATATCAAATTCTAAATAGGAAAAGAACCAATAAGGAAAGAGCAATATACACTCCTAAATAGCCTATACAAGGATACTTCAATCAACTAAGTCAACAATCTTTTTACACCTGTAGCTAAACTTTAACATTAATGAAAATGAATCTGGACTGTCTTAAAACTACCATGTTAGAACCTCAGTTCGATTTCTCTCAATAGTAGAGAATTTTAAGAGGAAGTTGATTCATGAGAAAAAGCTTCTGAAGCTAATGAAAGGATTTATTTATGTGGCTACCAAGTGCCTTGAAGCAGACCCCACAAGTGCACACATTTGGATGTATCAATTAAGACAGTGTGGATGTATAGAAGGATAAAATTTTTATCAATATACAAATTATTGTAAATATTTATCTGTCCTTCTGTCTTCATATAGCCAGAGGAGAGTACATGCATAACTGGAGAATGACTTATTTATGTTAACTATATACAGAAATCAAAATTACACTGCATTTTGGTAGATGTTTCTGCTGACTTTCATCTGTTTTTTCCCTTTTCCTCCCTCCTTTATTTTCTTCCCTGAAAACCTATTGAAGCAATCATTTGACCTGTTACACTAAAAAAAAAAAAAAAAATTGCAGGGTGGGCAACTGGTTTGGCTGCTGGTGAAGGGGACTGGACGACGGAGTTTTCTTTTTTCATAGTAGTAATCAATCTTACTGATGCCGGTCATGGTTCGTTTTGTAGTATTCTTTTCACCCTTTAGTTTCTTTGATTTCTTTGTAACCTAGAACTTATCATTTGAAAGAGTTCCAAAGAGATGACCTGTAGCTTGCTTTCAGCTTATGCATTAGGTAACTGGAGCTGATGTATTTCTGAGCAAATTTACTTTTCATCATTGAATGGCAGAGCACATGCAGGAAATCGTGGGGCTGCTATTCAAATACATTCATCTCTTGCAGCAATCTGGCGTTTGCAAATGGATATTTGATGAGGTATGAGAATGCATTATGCATTATATGAAGATAAATTTTGAATCTTAGAATTAGTAAAATTTGTGCGACTTCAAATTTTTATCTATTAATATTTGAAATTTATCCTGTTATGTTATGTGTGTGTACACACTTAGGCTACTATCTCGCAGCATTGTTGATCCCTCGAAAGAACTACATATATTTATGATTTGATTGAAGTTCTTAAGTAGTGCTAGTTCATTATTTTATGTGAAGTTATCAAGATGAGAATTGCTTCCACGTTGTTTGCTGTTCTTATTTAGTGGAATGCCTTTTTCATTGATCTTTCTTAATTTCCAGATAAGTAAAATAAAATTGTCACAATATACTAGTTAACTTGTATAAATTTGAGAAAGCATGCTTGAATAGAAAAAGGAGGCTGTGATATATTTTTGCTAGCAATTTGGGTTATGAATGTGTGAGAATTTGATACTGACTTTTGCATGGAGCATCACAACAGTTTTAGGTCTCTTAATGTCAAATTTAGTTATTATTTTGCTAACCTGTGATTTGATTTCAGATCATTTAGCAATACCCTTCGTTTGGTTTAGTTATCTTTGAAATTCAGTTTCAGTATTAAGGTTTGTCTATCATTTTCTTGAAGACTTATGAAACATTTTGTCATTTTCTTGAAGCTTACTGCTGTTTGCGAGACAGCATTTCATTATCAAGATAAAACCCCCCCAATTTATTATGTGGTCAATATTTCATGCGATATGGGGGTAAGTTATGCTTTCTCTGTCTCTTTGTTTCCATTTTTAAATGTGCTGCTTCAACTTTGTTCGTGTAGATGTATGTTTGTGTGAGTGAGTGCGCGTGCCTGTGTGTCTAGGGGTGTGTAATCCTTCAGCTCAGTTCGGAATTGAAAACTGAATTTCATTTTTTTTTTAAATGAACATGGTTGATTCAGTTTGGTTTTTTGGCAAATATGGCTTATAATCGAACAGAAAACTGAATTCACCTAAAATCATAAATTGGACCGAACTGACTAACCTGAATAACTGAACTAGATTGGTTAGGTTCGGTTTTACTGATATGTGCTCCCTTATATATATATATATATATATATATATATATATATATATATATATATATATATATATACATATATGTATATTTTATTTCTTCGGATTGACATTGTAGTTGTGATATAGTCCAAATATCACGGCGCAGAAGTGTGCTAAAGTTGCTGTTACAGAATTGTTGTTTGAAATGTCTCTAGCAACAGGAATTTTTTATTTCATTAAAACCTTGAACTGATGAAAAGCAATGCCAACTTTGTACATGTTTTATGTTCTGCTTTATGAGTTGGAAGAGTTTTTAATTTATGAGGTGGGTTAATGTGAGAATAAAGTGAGATGGTAAATCTTTCAATACGAGAGACCACGCTCTTATGGTGGGAGAAGAGTTTGTTTTATGCTTTAAGATTTAAGAATGAAAAGCAAGGTCATTTTACACATGCCCATTTCTCAATCAGATCTCTATGAAATTTAAGCAATTGGAGGTTTCTAAAAGAGTCATAGGAAGAATATTATTCAATATTATTGTTTTCTTTCCCCTTCTAATCAGCCTTTTGGCATTCTTTCTGTCATCATATCATTTTAAACCAAAATAATCTCTCAAGATTCTGGATGCCTATCCATTTTCTTTTTTGTATTATGCTCTAATTTATAAAGTTATAGTAAATTCGAAATCTATTGGGAGTGCTATGTGATTCATATCCAGCTGTGTTTTTCTTATTTCTTGTTTGAGCCTTCCTCCTTTGCTTTATAAACGCTTGGATATGTACATAATTGTACATTTATACATGTTCATGCTGTAAAACATGGAACTGGAGCTGATCCATGTACAAAGTAATGATTAGTAAATGTGTATTCGGTTTGCATTTTTTGGTCAGATATATCCTCCTAAAGACTGGCTAGTTCGATCATCCTTGCCTTCTAACTTCAGTCCAAGCACAATTCAAATGATATTTGATCAACTTTCTCCAGAAAATGTTCGGTAAGTTTATTACTGATAAAGTAAGTTACAAACTTGTGCCAATGAATGACGACTGGTTTATGTACTCAATTATTTTGATTTGCCTCTTCGTTGCTGATATCTATCTTATTTGTGGGAAATCGGAAATCATCTTGTCCTCAAGTTATCTGTTTGACATCTTATCTGGACACATATACTGAGCCTCTGAACTTATACTGGTATGGCATGACATTTGACTTGACTTGCATCTGGTGCATTAACCAGCATCAACAACAAGAACAACAACTAAGCCTTCATCCCAAACTAGTTGGGAATGATTTGTCATCATATCTGCTCAAGTTCATAATAGCAAGAACAAGGAAAGCATAAAAACATATATATATATGTATAGATAACTAGAGAAGAACAAATAAAACCAGCATCCTTAACACGGGGAATACTAGCTGTGCCACCCGATAATTTAGGGACAAGTAAATATTTTTTCATGTTTTATAATGCTCTATAGCAATCAAGAAATAAGGCCTTCTAGTGTGATGAGTATCTGAGCAATGCAGAGTAGAAGGATGCTCTTATACTCTATCACTATTGCCAACCATTTAGAACTTAGGATACTGTTCTGGTTCTATTCTATGTTTTGTTGCTTGATAATCTTTGTCCTGCAGAATCTTCTGGGAGTCAAAGAAGTTTGAAGGACAGACTGAGATGGTAGAGCAATGGTATGGAACTGCTTATAGTGTTGAGAAAATCACCAGTTCCATGATTCAGGTTAGTGGTTGATTATTTTTTGTGATATCATTCAAGATGTCATTCAACATATTTTATCAACAAGTGAAAAGTGATGTTATTTGGATACGCAGTATTTTATTGTGTTGTTTCCAAACTGTTGTGTACTAAAATTATTAGACTATTTGTGTTAGTCGAAAATGGTAATTTGATAGAAAAGTTTGCCTTATTGCAGGAGTGGATGCTATCTGCTCCTAATGAAAATCTGCATCTACCTGCACCTAATGTGTTTATCCCTACAGACTTATCACTAAAGAATGCTCAGGAGAAGGTTTGATGAGATACTATAATCTAACTCACATGTACATTATAATTCTAGTAGATTTTGATTTGATGTACCTCTGAAGCAGGTCAAATTTCCAGTGCTTTTAAGAAAGTCGTCCTATTCTTCTTTATGGTTCAAGCCTGACACAATGTTCTTTACACCGAAGGCATATGTTAAAATAGATTTCAGCTGTCCCCATGGTGGCATCTCTCCTGAGGCATATGTTCTAACTGGTCTGTTTACTCAGCTGGTAATGGATTATTTGAATGAATACGGTAAGACGTAGTGATTTGAGTTTAAACAAAAAATTCTTGTTCACCTTCATCAAATGCAAAATTTAAATTGCAATAGTATTTTATTTGATGTACAAGCACCACTAGTCATCAATTGAATGGTGACATTGAGCCCCCCCCACTTCTCTGTCTCAAAAAAAAAGAAAAAAGGCTTTTCATCAAATTTCTCTACAGCTCAACATTTTTTGCATGTTTCAGCTTATTATGCACAAGTTGCTGGTCTACGTTATGGCATTACCAATACAGACAATGGTTTCCAGGTTCTGTTCTAACTTTCTGATTATATTTGTGTTGATATGCTACATACTTGACCTGTAAAAAGAACTATTTCCAGCTTAATCAGTACTGATTGGAACTGTCCATGAATGCAATTGTCTTAAGAAAACAGATATTATAATACTTTGGATTTAGCATACTTTTTTTTTTTGACAAAAATGGCATATGCTATTTCCTTGGCATAGAGGTAGTATACAAGTAGCAACCATTTTACTCACATGTACATGTTGATACTTATGTGAATTTTCTATTTATCTTGTTCTATCTCTAAGGAGAGTATGCCGAGTCTTGTACTGCAGTAGTTTTTAAGGCTTAATAACAATCATTATCTGCTGTGTGTATTTTGGTTTTTTTATTTATTATTTATTTATTGGGCATTTTATGTGGGACAGTTGGCAGTCCTGGGATACACTTATGCTGATTCTTACATTTAATAATTTGCTATTTTATTTTATTTATTTAGGTGACTGTGGTTGGTTACAATCACAAACTGAGGATCTTGTTGGAAACTGTTATGGAAAAGATTGCAAAATTTGAAGTCAATCCTGACAGGTTTCCTGTGATCAAGGTAATGAATGACTAGGATCCTTAATCATTGATCTGAAGTCACTATAATGTGTACTTATTTACATATGGTGCACTTTTCAACGTCCTTTTGAATTATTATTTTGAACAGAATTTTTCTGTGGTCCAAAGGCTATATGATCTATGCTATTTTGAATTGGAATTCATAGGCTCTTGTAGTAAAATGATAGTAAGTCCTGGGATATTTTTGTTTCCTTCATTCTCTATTAATTATTTTTTTCTTGGTCATGCATGCATAAACTGCATGCTTAATTCTTTTAATCTAGTAGTCTGAAAGAAGTGAATTACATTTTTGTTTTTCCTCCTGTATTGGTAAAGAAAGTGCAAAAATTTCCATCTTTTTTTTTTTCCTTTTGGGGGGGTGTATTATTTTATTTTGAGTAATATTGTGAGAATTCCATGTCTTGTTTTGTGGGTATTATTTTGAGATATCTTCCAGTGTGCATGTAGAGGGTAGCTGGCACAAAATGCTCTTGTTGTTGTGAGTGATGAATGATATTGCAGTTATAATTTTCTTAAATCATAGTTTAGATGCAGTGAAACATAATTGCATTTTTATGTAAGAAGAGAGTCCTCTTTCAAGTAAGAAACTTGAGCTTGACATTGCAAAGTTTATATCAATGACTAGAATACAGAGAGAATAGAGATTAGCAAAGACAGATATATATTACAAAAGCTGAGTTCTGTAATAGTTGATAATGAGCCCACAAGATTCATTTCTCCTTTCTTTTCTATTTTGGAATGTTCCCTTTTTTTATTTTCCGGCCAGCCTGATTTAGAACCACAAAAAGACAACTCCAAAAACACAGAAAGAAAGAAATCGTGCCATGAATTTTTGATCATTCAATAACAATTTAACCCTTAGAGAGCTCTAATAATACTCATATGTATGTAACACAGAATAAACCTTAAATCTAATAACAAATTTTTTATGATATATGTTGTTAGTATGTGTAGTATAGTTTTAAGTGTGAAGGGTAGCTTAGGTATTTCTGTATAGCCTATATCTATAAACAGGAGTGAATTGTATCTTATGTAATTGTGTTAGAAGAAATATTATTCTCTCATTACACATAATATCAACATGGTATCAGAGCCATAAACTCACCTTTTCTCAGCAGCCTAAACACAGTAGAGAGAGAAAAACCTTAGCCTAGGTTGAAGCTACCTCGACCACAGGAGAGAGAGTGAGCTGTCACTGCCCAGACCAGGTGGAAGAGGAGTCGCCATTCAGTCCTTGCCCACTTTCTGGTCACCAGCAGACGCAGCGCTTGGGATCACGTGCCGCCGACAATTTCTGCAGTCTTCTTCACGCGCTGGCGCATGGCGGATACTCCGGCAGTGGACCGCTCCAGCAGCGTTGCCTTGGTGTTGCACCTCCTCCTAGACTGTTTTCCTGCACTGATTCTCATGTTTTCAGGGCTGCCTTTCGGGTTGCGCTATTTTTCGGGTTTTTTTTGGTATTTAGACCTGTTTTCAGTAAATTTTTGCTGTTTTTGACAATGGGTGATGGTATTGGCACTAAAGTCGGTTCTTCATATGACAACCCCTCATTACAAATCAGTCTAGTGAAACTGAACCGTATGAATTATCTTGCATAGTCTAGGTCATGCCTATTGTTCGTTAAAGCTAGAAGGTTACAAGGCTATATTACGAGTTCTAAAGCCTCACTCGCACCTCTAAGTGATGCTTATGATAAATGAGACTCTGAAAACTCATTAATTATGTCTTGGCTAATAAATTCTATGGAGCTTGGAATTGCTAATGGGTATTTGATGTTGGATATTGCAACAAAAATTTCGAAAGCTGTGACTAAGACCTACTCAGCATCAAAATTATGCTCAAGTGTATTAGCTTCGCAATAAAGTCCATAGCTTGAAGTAAGGGGAATTGACAGTTAACTAATACTATGCTGCCTTAGATGACCTATGACAACAACTAGACTACTATGAGCCTTATCATCTCAAGTGTGAAGTGGATGTGGCTGAATACCAGAAGAAGGTTGAAATTGAGAGAATTTATAAGTTTCTTGCAGGATTGCATGCTGAATGACTCGATTAGGATCCAGATTTTGGGAGAATATCCTATAATTTTCTTAGAGGAAACATACTCTTATATATAACAGGAGAAGAGTAGGAGAGGTGCGATGTTATCCACGAGACTATCTGAGAGAGCTGGACTTGTAGCTTCTCAATCTTTATAGACTATTCGTACTCGATTTGAGTAGAATACCGGTCGCTGTGACCATTGTGGAAGGCCCAGACACATTAAGGAATCATGCTGGAAGTCATATAGAAGTTCTACAAGATAGCACTTCATACACCGTTCGACCAAAGGTCTTTGGTTGTCTGTGCTTTATTCATCACCGACATGGAGGAAAACTGGAACCTAGAGTTTTGAAATGTGTGTTTGTTGGTTATTCTGCCACACAAAAAGGGTATAAGTGTTACCATCCTCCATCTCAAAAATATTTTGTAAGTATGGATGTGACCTTTAAAGAGTCTGAACCTTATTTTCCTCTCATTCCTCTTCAGGGGGAGATTCAGAAAGAAGAGGAAGGGAGGATAACTCCTATGTCTGTGTTTGTTCTGGAACAATTTATGAACCTAGTTAATATTGATGAAGAGGTACAAAATACTGATAGAAAGGATGATCATGCTCAAAGAAAAGATAGACTAGATAGGCTAGATTTGAAGAGATGCAGCAGAAGGTAGAAAAATAGTGTCGTTGTGCATGATCCCAATGCCCAACCGTCTTTCTTGCAATCAGGTCTAGAAAACTAATGCGGTGAGTTTCCTATAACTCCTACTATCCCTAATTCTGAGATAATTCATTTTGTTCATAATGTTGATTCTAATTTTGTTGCTAATCCTATCATTGATGACACTAATATTCCCATTGCTCTCAGGAAAGGTGTGAGATCGTGTATTAAACATCTCATCTCTCAATTTGTTTCCTATGATTCTTTATCTTTGTCTTATAAAGCCTTTGTCTTGTCTATTTCTTCTGTTTCTATTCCACAGAATTGGCAAGAGGCATATCTGGATCCAAAATGGAAGGAAGCAATGGTGGAGGAGATGAATGAAAGATTTGGCAAAGAATAGAACTTGGGATCTCATTACCTCTTCAGTAGTAAGAAACCAGTAGAATGTAAGTGGGTGTTCACAATAAAACACAGGGCGGATGACACAGTCGAAAGGTACAGGGCTAGGTCGGTAGCAAAAATGTATACTCAGACTTATGGTGTTGATTATCAAGAGACCTTTGCTCCAGTTACTAAGATAAACACCATCAGGATCATACTATCATGTGTAGCCAACCTAAATTGAAAGTTGCATCAATTTGATGTGAAGAATGCTTTTCTGCATGGAGCTTTAGAAGAGGAAGTCTACATGGACATCCCTTTGGGGTTTGATTGTCACAAAACCGAAGGAAAGGTATGCAGGTTGAAGAAGACCTTATATGGCCTTAAATAATCACCTAGGGCATGGTTTGATAGGCTCAATAAGGCCATGGTTTCCTTTGGTTATACTCAGAGTAATCTTGATCATACTTTGTTTATTAGACACTGCGAGGGTAAGATCACGTTACTAGTTGTCTATATTGATGATATGGTTGTAATTGGAGATGATGAAATAGAAGTTGCTCGCCTGAAGAAAATTCTGCTCAAGAGTTTAAGATTAAGGATCTTGGAAGTCTAAGATACTTTCTCGATATTGAGATTGCTAGATCTAATAGAGGAATCTTCATTTCTCAAAGGAAATATGTTCTAGATTTTTTGGAAGAAACAAGGATGCTGGGATGTAAGCCATTTGATTCTCCAATTGAGGCCAATCTTAAATTGCAGGTAGGAGTTGGGAAGACAGTTGATCTAGGCCAATATCAAAGGTTGGTTGGTAGGTTAATTTATCTCTCACACACAAAACCTAATATTGCTTATGCTGTTAGCCTTGTGAGTCAGTATATGCATGACCCTCGTGACTCTCATCTCGAAGCTGTTTTCTGTATTCTGAGGTATCTGAAGTCTGCTCCTAGAAGGGGTATACTTTTTTTTCTAAGCATGGCCACCTTAAAACAGAGGTCTATATTGATGCAGATTGAGCTGGATCTCCAAATGATAGAAGATCGACTTCAGGCTATTGTACCTTTGTTAGAGGAAATTTGGTTACTTGGAGGAATAAAAAGCAGAGTGTAGTAGCTCGTTCAAGTGCAAAAGATGAGTATAGAGCCATGGCCCTAGGAGTTTGTGAAATGTTGTGGGTGAAAAAGCTATTGGGAGATTTGAAGCTTTCATGAGTCCAGAGCCTCAACCTTGTTCTGTGATAACAAGGCAGCTATTAATATTATTCAAAATCCAGTTCAGTATGACAAAACAAAACACATAAAAATTGATAGACACTTCATAAAGGAGAAAATCAACCAGAGTGTTTTGAAACTTATTCATGTAACTTCAGATAATCAACTGACAGATATTTTCACTAAAGGACTAAGTAGCAAAATCTTTCATAACTTAGTATGCAAGTTGGACATGCTCAATATCTATGCATCAACTTGAGAGGGAGTGTTGTGATATATGGCTGTTAGTATGTGTAGTATAGTTTTAAGTGTAAAGGGCATCTTAGATATTTTCATACAGCCTATATCCATAAATAGGAGTGAATTGTATCTCATGTAATTGTGTTAGAAGAAATATTATTTTCTCATTACACATAAAATCAATAAAATTCAAATATCTAAAGTAAAAAAAAGTAATTACAATACCTCAAATACTGCAAATAATTTATTTTTCAAATTTTTTTCCAAAAATACTTAATCCTAAAATCACTAAGTAGTCCATCATTATTGAGATTTTCAGAGGCCATTGGGTGTGTTTCTTTCTTCTTTTCTCTTGAACTTTGTTGATTTTTTTTTCTTCTTTGTACTATGTGAGGCCTCTCCATCATGGTGGCTTTACAGGTTGATCAATGATGGGATTTTCTTTGAACATCTCAAATGCCACATTCGTTAAATTATTTTTCTTGATGGTCTCTTCATTTTTCATTCTTCAGGAAATGATGATAAAGGAGTATGAAAATTTCAAGTTTCAGCAGCCGTATCAACAGGCTATGCACCATTGCTCTGTAATACTAGAGAATCAAAGATGGCCATGGGTGGAACAAATCGAAGTAGTTCATCGTCTTGAAGCTGAAGATCTTTCTAAGTTTGTCCCAATGTTGCTATCAAGAGCCTTCTTAGAGTGCTATATTGCAGGTCTGTTGTCTTGACTGCCTTTCTGAATTCTTATCTTGAGTTTGAATATAATTTTGGTCTTATTTCATCTTAGGTAACATTGAACGCAGTGAGGCAGAGAAAATAATTGAGCAAATTGAAGATGTGTTTTACAAGGGTCCAATCCCTATTTGCAAAGCATTATTTCCATCCCAGCATTTGACTAATAGAGTTATCAAGCTTGAAAAGGGAAAGAATTATCTCTATCCAATTGAAGGCTTGAATCCCAGTGATGAGAACTCTGCTTTGGTGCATTATATTCAGGTAATTAGGTTTGTTTTGTGAAGTAATGATTTTTCAGCCTATGGGTTAGTTTACTTGTCCATACTGGAGTTTTATTCATTTCTTTGCTATTTTGCGTTGTATGATTTTCTTGCAAATTTTATGATGAAAATTTAACTATTGACTATAAAGCTCCAGGTCTTTAAAACTTCCAGTTCTTTCTGAAGAACCCTTTGAACTTTGCACTTCTCACATAATGTTCAAAGAGCTTGTTTTCAAACATATCTTTCATTTCCATTACTGAAATGGACTTGCAGGCGTTATTTTTAATTCAATAATAGTGTTTACCACTTGTAATAATGACTAATATCGATCACAAATATAACGTATTATCCCAATTTTCTGGATATTTTGCTTGTATTTATCAACATTTTTGCTTGAAGGAATCTGATTTCAATGTCTATTGGTAAATAGACTTACTTGAGGATACTCTATCAGTTCTGGGTACTAATCTGTGTTCATTTGATCCTTGCCTATAAAGGACCAGCATTTTGGTAAAGTTGTGCTACTTTTGAGAGATTTTGGGAAATTGATAGAGGCTCTTTCCCTGGCCTAATCGAAATCTTAAGGTGAATTAATCTGCTTAATTTCTATTCAGAAGGAAGTGGTAGTCTTGGAAACTTATAAGCTACGTAACGGTTTACAAAAGGTTCACAGATGGGAAGGGATGTCTCAAGCCCCACTCTTAGACACTTCCTCAAAGGAAGGGACATGCACTGATAGTTTGGAAGATCAAGTCGGCCATTAATCCCAATTTTATTTCGGTTTTTCAGTTGGGCGTTTGTTTTTTCCATAGGAGGGTGTACCACAGTTATCCTATTTCTAGGATGTTATTTATCCTCCACTTGTTTATATACAGTTATTTTGTTCTGTAAAATTCAGAGTTTCACACAAGTGAGCACTTTCTTATGGTGAGTTTATTGAGTTCTCTCTTTATTTGAGCTCAACCCGTAGCCATAGGTTGAAAAGGCAAAAACACCAACAAACATCATCCGTTACCCCAACCTCAGACATCCTCTTCCTTTCCTAGAACCATAACACAATCCTAAAAGTGTCAAAACAGGTTCGCGTGTCAGGTTCGACATGAACCTGCCTAAAACACGATACAATTAGGGTCAATATGAATATGATGCTAAAATTAGTAGTGACATGAACATGGCATGTAAAACCCGTTTAATTAAATGAGTCATATACGGGTTAGAAAACCGACACATATAACCCACTTGTTATATATATTATATATGAAATTGCCTTTTTACCCTTAACTAAATGGGTTAGATGGATCACACGAGTCGACCTGTGAGATGACCTGTTTGAACTCGTGCAATATGCGGATTACCTATTGATAACATAAATCTATTTAGACTCAACCCTAACTTGCTTAATTTTCATGTTAGGCGAATCGTGTTGCCGGTGTTATAACCCATTTTGGCACTCCTATGCAATCCTATGCCAAGGATAATAAAAATAACAATAACTTTTTATAGTCATGTCAAGAATGAAGACCTTTCAGTTTTAAAATGTCATTTTTGAATGCTTATGTTTCTGTTTCCTTTTCTGGTAATTGGGTTGATTAACCAATGGTGATTTTGGTGCAGTTCTAACAGACACTAGAATTTAATTGTCCAGGTGCATCGAGATGATTTTATGCTGAACATGAAACTTGAACTTTTTGCTTTAATTGCAAAGCAACCAGCTTTCCACCAGCTTAGGTCGGTTGAACAACTTGGATATATTACCGCGCTTATGCCAAGGTCTGTAAAATTTTGTTCTCACTTATAGTTTTGTGCAAAATGGAGGATCTATTATGCTATTTAAGGTTTTAACAAATTTCTTTCAATATAGGAATGATTCTGGTATTCATGGCGTACAGTTCATTATCCAATCAACAGTGAAGGTTAGTAGAACTTGATATAGTTCTGCCAATTATCTTATGCTGTATGTGTTAATATTGGTGATCTCGACAGGGTCCTGGACAAATTGATTTGAGAGTGGAGGCATTCCTCAAAATGTTCGAAACTAAACTCTATGAGATGACAAATGATGAATTCAAGGTGACATACTAGTTCACACGAGTAATTTACTATGCATATCATCCTCTGTTTTTTTTTTTGGGAGGTGTGGGATTGGGATGGGGGATTGTCAAGATAGAGGGGGACAGTCTTCCATTTCACACTTAGATTGTTACTTGTAACCCTTAGTGAAATATGGAAACTAGATTTACTCCCACCACCAAAATACTAGTGGGGCTACTAGGGGACTCTGTAGTTATGTTGCTGCCACCTTCCCCGTCCCAACCCCAACAACTCAAAAGAAGAAACAAACAAAAAAATCCTAAAGAAAGAAGAGATTTTCTGTTTGTAAATTTTAGATTCAAACTACTTGAATTAAGGATAGAAGGTTAAAAGATTTTTCTTTTTTTAAGGTTTTTTTGTTAATTTCACCTGCCTTTTATTTATATTCCATGCTCATTTGTAAAAGGAGATTACTGTTTCCGCACTGTAAACCTGAAAAATTGCCTTCAAAAGTCTTGGTCATGCACTGGAGATTAACTGCTGAACTTGCTTTGCAGAATAATGTTAATGCTTTGATTGATATGAAACTTGAGAAGCTCAAGAATTTAAGGGAAGAATCCAGATTTTACTGGCGAGAGATTGATGATGGCACCCTAAAATTTGATAGGAGAGACTCTGAGGTATGAATATCTATCTGATCTTTCTGTATATGATTACTGTTGAGAATATCATTAAATGTTAT
This sequence comes from Jatropha multifida, assembly GCA_948099535.1. NCBI lineage: Eukaryota > Viridiplantae > Streptophyta > Magnoliopsida > Malpighiales > Euphorbiaceae > Jatropha > Jatropha multifida. The sequence goes on from CANUEX010036109.1 coordinate 21,029, forward strand.
TATATTATAGGAAGCGAAGAAAGCTGTGATAAGCATATCATCTGTATAATTGTTCCTGCTCTTGTTTGTCCTGATACAGAAACACAACAACTAACAACCATATGTATGTCGCGTTAACCAGTTAGGGGAAAAAAACAAATAAATTACTATAACACCACTGAGGTTTATCGTAACTAGCACATTGGTTTCTAATGTTATAAAATTAGGATGTTAACCCCTTGACATTTTTTTCTAACACTTCAGTCCTTATTTGTAAAATTGTGAATCTTTCAGTTTAAATTAGTCCATTTTAGCATATATTAGTTATTTAGTTATTTTAGGATAAAATGCTTTAACCCTCCAAAAATTTTCTACTTTTCACTCAAGTTGGTTTAGGGACATAAAGTGCTAAAATCGAAATAACAATCTAAGGTGCTAATGATAACAAACCTAAAGAGTACGATAATAATTTACTGTCAAACTTTTAAGCCAATAACTTTGATGCTTGTAAATGTCATTAAAACAGGTGGCGGCATTAAGGCAACTTACGCAGAAAGAATTTATAGAGTTCTTCAATGAGAATATAAAAGTTGGTGCACCTCAGAGGAGGACATTGAGTGTTCGTGTTTATGGTGGCCTACATTCATCGGAGTACACATCAGATAAAAGTGAAGCAGTTCCACCCAACTCAGTTCAAATAGATGATATTTTCAGTTTCAAAAGATCGCAACCTCTTTACGGTTCGTTCAAAGGAGGTTTTGGTCATATGAAGTTGTAAAATTGAAACTAGTAATGAAGATTGGTCATCAATATAGGTAACTGGGAAACATAACTTTTCTTCATCTCGACTGGCACAAACTGGTTCTGCAGACGAGCTTTTCACAATCTGATGCAGAACAAGCCAAGAATGTGGGGCCAAAGAAACCATTTTCCATGGAGGACAGGATAATTGGAGCAACCTTTTTTGCGCTTAACCTTTGCATCATGTTGTAACTTCTAGTTGTGTAATGCTTTATGAAATTAGTTATTTTTACATCCCTGTCCAATTAAATCTTCAATAAGACCATTGGAATTAATATTCCTCTGTATCAATTGGACAAACAAAATGTGGTTCAGGATTTTGCTATAAAAGAAGTCCAGTACAATCTCATTTTCAGGAATCGGTGCTTGTTTTGCATGCCTTAATTCTCTGTTAACCGTGGACTAAAAGAAAATTGGAGGTTTGTGACTAATAATCTATTTTGGAACAAGCAGATTGGTAATTTATTCAGGTTTAACTGTGACAAATTTTCATATTAGAAAACAATTTTCACTCTTAGAATGCTTAAATAAAAAATGCTCTCTTTGATCCATCACTGAAGTCTGAAAACGTTAGATAACTCGAGAGAAACGTGATTTGAGGATATTAAGGAGATTGTTTTGTGGAGCAGTTTCTCTCCGGTTTGAAAGAGAATTGCAAGAAACGAATATTAGAAAGAAGCTAATGGATTGTGGCATTTTCTATCTAACAAAGCACATGTCAATACGTGTTCGAGTTCACCTCCTACTCCCCCTTCCGTAATTCTAGGGACGAACATTCCATTAAATAGATCTAATCAAATCGAAATTAGTCTGATTTCGATCTAACCAAATATTTTTTTTGTTTTATAACCCAATGGTATAAAAATTGATCGGAACTGAATCGGTTTGACCCGATTTAAATTCGGTCACTCCAAACCAAATTAGCCATAAATTCGTCTCACCTCTACCTTGTTCTATGTATATATGGAAAAAAAAAAACCCTTGAAAGTATCTTAATACATATAGCTCCAAGCTTTTCCTTTTTCATATCGAATCACAATTCTCATTCATCTATTATTTTGGAAAAAAAAAGCTTAATCAAATTTAAAAAATATTTTATTACAATTTTGACGATTTAATTGGGTGAATAAGAACTTTTTACTAATTAGGTTCAATTCAAATTTGCAGTAAACTCACAAATAACCCCAAAAAGAAAAAATAAATGATAATAAGCAATTGAATAATATCGAGACAAAAATTTGTATTAATCCTCTTCAAGAATCACAATTTAGAATCAATAAAAGAATTCCTACACCAATTAATCAGTAAACAAAAAATCTCCTTTCAGATAACAGAATAAAAGATCAAATCAGTATTATCAAAACCCTTAGCCGCCATAGCCTTGGCTGCACAACTGGATATCCGAGACGAGTCTTGAACCGGCGTGTGACTAACGCCGCCACCGTTGTGAGCAACTCCGTGGTGGTACTGGTGCTGGTGATGGCCGTCGTCGGCGCCAGAGGGAGGGTGGTAGTACATCCGAGCAGTATGTGGGCAGTGAGAATAAAACCTTCCAGCAATTCTAACTCCAGTATCCAACAATTCCATGTACTTACTCATATCTCTCTCTATAAATCTTTCTATTGTATAGAATGCAAGCTAACAATGACTGAGAAAGGAAACCAGAAACCGAGAGAAAGAGAGAGAACAAGTTAGTGCTGGAGATTGTAGAAAGAGGCGGAGAGAATTTGGTTTATATAGCAATCTATTCCTGAAATTTTTGGTTTTGACTTTCCTCTCCCTTTCTTGTTAGGTTAGGTCACTTCCCTTCTTTTGTTTTTCTATTTTTCAAGTTATATTGTCATTTCCGCCCCTCCTTTTATAAATATTTGCTTCCAGACATTGTTGTAATTTGTATGTGTAAATATTAAATTTTAAAACATTAATATCAATGTAAAACAGTAAAAGATAAATAGTAATAATAATAATAATAATATATTCTTTAATTTTGTGTATTTACTTTTGCTTGTGGAATAAAGAATTCCTACAATTAATATCCAATTAAAATAAAATTATGAAAGAGAATCGGTAGTAATCCATAAAGTAATAGATGTAAAAATAATTATATTAGTAGTAAATTTTTAATGAAAAATTAATTTTATTTTTATCAAATATTTAAATATTTGTTATCATCCATTTAAAATTTTAACTACTTGAATTTAACATTATATTTATTTTTCTAAACAATTTTTTATTTATAACGTTGGAGTATAGTGATTGAATGATTGTCTCATATTACCTTTATGCAAACATTCAAATTTTAACATTGGAATGTTTCATTAAATATTTTTATATAAATATAAAAAATAGATTATCGATGAACTCCACTTTTACATTTTCAAAGTGGTCAGTTTTGACATATACTTTTCATATTTTAGGAATAGAGTTTCTAGTGACATGAAAGGGTCACTTGGTTTGGTCAACACATGGCTCCTTCAAATTATGAGTTATGACCCAACCTCCCACCTCAAAGGTCCACAAATGTGGTAGGTCATTATTATTTTATTGTACACAACAGCTAGACACCGAGACTTCTACTAGAGTTTTAAAATAATATTAAAAATAAAATTCATATATATACATTTATATTGTATTTATATTTTACTTTCATATGAATTTCACTTTTAATATTATTTTAAGACTTTCGTTTTCGCAGAAATCCCAGCACTTAGCCATGCTCGTGTACTTGGCGATCGTTCACCGTGATAAAGGGTCCTCTAAAAATAAATAAATAAATATGCGGGGGAAATATCAGAAATATATAGGAGAAGAAGGATGTAAATGTAAAAGAGTCAAAACGACTAGTCCTGCTGCGTAACAAAAATTCTTCGCTCTCTTTCCTATGTGGCGTTCAGTTTGTGGGGTCCAATTTAGACCGTGTCACTGTGCCAAGCTTTGGCTTTACGCGTTGAATAATCAACGCGTGATCTTGACGGTGCTGTTCAGGAGTGACTTCAAAAAGATCTCTAAAGAATTTAATTATAATAATAAATGAATTTCACAGACTTTAACCAAGTACGGCAAATTACTGGTCCAAAGAATTGTTTTTTAAATATTAAAAGATAATTTTTGAATTTAAATATTATAAATTCATATATATATATATATAATTAAATTATATTTTAATGTCTGAGTAAATATTATTGTTTACGCGTTAAACGCTCAATAAAAGTCATTTTAAAGTAAATTTATGCTGAATCTTAACTCTATTCTTTTATTATTCTTTAGTTGTTTAAGTTTACACTATTTTAATCATTCAAAATTTGTTAAACAGTAAAAATATTTTGTAACTTTTTTTTCAATTCTCCGTTGGAATTTTTGAAATATTTAAAATTTTTTATTTTCAATAATTCATGAATTTTAAATTTTGTAATTATAAAAGTATTCTTCAGATTTATATAAATTTATAGAATTCAAATTCAAACTAATTGTTACGTTGATTCTACAACCGATTAAACTTATAATGTTAGAAAAATAAAGGTCAAGACTTTAGAAGAATAAGAAAAAAAGGAACTTGTGACGCATGAATACTTTTGGGACTTTCTTTTAAGCAATAGGGTCGTTCAAATATTGATTGAACTCCTGGAGTTGGTGGCTCTTAATGAGATTTTGCATCCTAATAAAACATAATAACCAGATTTCATTAGCTGGCCATTCAAATAAACAAATGGCCAGCCCAAACCGACCCTAATATTAGCTGTCAAGCTGTTTGCCCTTGGCTAAACATAAATAAAAAAAATACTAACTTGTATTACTAAAGAAAATGCAAACTGCGGGGAGAAGAGTTAATACTTCTAGAAGCTTAACTAAAATGATATAGAAGCAAAATTGAAATCAGAAAAGTAACTGATTTTTCAGATTTGATTGAATCCCATAAACTAAATTTTGGTTAGAAAAAGATGACATTGAAATTATATAAGAAAAGGCTACCCATTATGTAATCAAAACCCACAAAATCTCCCAATCAAGAAGACAATTGGCACAACTGAATTCAGTTCTGCAACCAACAGTTTCGCAAACCAAATATTTGCAAGGTATAATAAATGGACAGAAAAATCAATTAAAATGTAAAGTGTAAATTTCAATACGACCAAACAAATAATGAGGCGATAGTTTGGTTTGTATGAAGTGAAAGATCTCGAGTTCGAATTCTTTCGACCACCATAGTTATTTTCATCAATTTGATCATTTGGCTACTAATCTATGCTCATGAATAGACAAATCTTCATCCTTAAAGAAGAAAAGCATTACCAGTGAAACACCAATTTATAAGAAACCTTCACTTACATTACAGACAGACAGAAGACGTATTGCCATTGCCATGCCTACCTATAAAGGCATAATGCTATACCACAAAATTCCTTCCCCTTATATATTCCAAGTAATACCGTGTAAGAAAGAAACTATATATTGCTATATTCACTTGTCAATATTTCCTATCATATCCTATTTGTAAATATATATCCCTGGACCAAAATCTCCCTATAGGTAGGATGATTAGAATTCTAAAAGTCACAACCTAATATTAATTTCTGGATCAAGCACCCTAATCTCTCATGCTATCTGCAAGAAGAACTCAAATAATTGCAATAACAATTATAACTTTTTGATATTATCTTGGCAATTTAATAGTGAATTATTTTTATGAAACTGAAGAAGATTATAATAAGCACAAAATATACGTACCTTGTAAATATATGGATCCTGACGACCTCCAGTTCCTGATCTTTTGATCTCTTCCTGCTTTAGCAACCTGCAAGGATCTATAAATTTTATCCCTCCAGAGTTAAGCAGAAAAAGAACATCAATATATAGTTTCTCATAATAAAAACCATTAAGTAATTTTAAATCCAAGAATTGCCGAATTAGTTTCTTATAATCAAAAAGTTCAATTTAATTTGCTATAAAACATAAGGACTTGTTTTTTCACCTTGGAACTGGAAAGGAAATGGAAAGCCTATTTTAGATTTACTGTTTAAATAATTTAGTAAATGGTATTGATTCGATTAAGAAATATGTTACAAAAATGTAACATTTCAACATAAATTAAAATAATTCAAACATAAAAATATGATAAAAAAACTCTTAAAAACCAAACCAAACCAAAAAAATAAAAAATTATTTCAAAAATTACTCTCTATTCCGTGTTACTTAAATCAGTTGTTTGCTCTCTTTACCGCATTTTTGAAATCTGATATCCAATCGCCATATAAAGGCGTACTGAAGCACTAAATTAGAGAATCAAGTGATATAGGATATTTAAAGTCAAAATTCTAGTTAAATACCTCTTAGTTTTGGACTTCTAATTACAGTAGTTAGTATCTTGGCATATTTAATAGGTTTTTAAATAATTACTTTTAATTATATTATTTATCATGCATATAATTCAAAGGAGATTCAATAAAAAATTTTATCGTTTTACGTGTCCACACAGCGTAACACCTATCGCAAATTTAAGAAGTCCCGTGCCCAAACACTGATCTATTCCCAAGTTCCAGCCTTCCAATACATGGCCTAAGTGTTGACTCGTTGCAAAATAAGAAAATAAGCAATTCTGTTGAGAGAGATATGGAGAGAGAGGGGTCTCACATTCTGAGAGCTTTGCTGGTGTCAGGACTATCACCGAGCACTTGGCGTATTCTCACTTCAGAGGAACTACCGCGAGACAACAATTTCAATATTGCTTCGGCTTGGTGCCTCAAATAAGCCGAACCGGCGCCGCAAGAGGATTTCACTTTAGCCCTCTCCGGCTTAGGCTCCATTTGGTTCCTCATCCTGCCATTAGACACATAGCGGCTTCGCGCGCTTGATGCTGCGCTGGATGTGCTAGATAAGCACGAATCCTCTGGTGACTCTGAAGTGGACGACACCTTTGCAGGCAAAGCGAGGACAATTTTCCGCTGATCGAAGCTCCAGCAGACTTTCGACCGCCTCTTTCTCACCACCTTTTAAAGTTCATGAAATTTGATCTCAAAAATAGCAACCGGTAACTCAAAATAACTACATTTACCAGGTCATTAAGCAAAACAGCTAGTCTTATCATAATCCGAGTTGAAAATTGGATATAAGCCGAAAACAGAATCAAAGTCAGCTGATCCGGACCTTGAAATTGAAGTTCGATTAGACTGTTTTACTCAAATTGAGAAACAGAGACTAAACAAAAATAAAACGAAGTTGCTAGAGAAATTTGAATAAAATCCAGAACAGAATCTATACATTTCAAAAGAACTGAGGATCAGATTCAAACTCTCATCCAAATGAAAAGTCACAGAAGGACCAAGTTAAGAGAACGAGAAGGCCAAAAAAGCTAATCCAAACAGAAACTAAATAAATTAAACAGCTAATCAAAAGCAAAAATTGGTGAAAATTTAAATAGATTAAATAGGATCACCATGAACACAAATAAGCAACTAGAAATCGCAAAGATCTTCAGCTTAAAATAAACCAAACAGAACCAAAAACTAAATAAAATCAACTAGTAAGGCATAAAATAGCTACACAAAGGTTTCAAACAGAGCACTTAAACTCAAAATCATCAATAAACAAGCCAACCAGCAGAAATACAAAAGAGATTGGATTAGGATTTCACCTTGAACTTCATTTCATGGGTACGAGCCACAATAGAAGCCATTCTGAGTTTATGCGCCTTTTGAATCTTCATAGACGACGAGCTACCACTAGTCAGAGTTGAACATTGCGATTTTGAGCTATTCGACACAAAACTCAAGCTCTCCTCACTGCTACTCTTGTTTTCATTTCTCTCTTTCACGATCGCAGATCCACCATCAAAGCCAGGCCTGCAAAAAGAAAAAAACCAAAAACGAAAACTATGAATTCAAATTGATGAGGACGAATCTGAATTCAGAAGGCAGAGAAACATGAATTTACCGTGGAGGAGAAGGAGAGAGAGGTTTGGTCTCGAAGAGAAGAAGAAGAGCAGAAGCAACAGTGCGCTCAATAGAAGATGGAAACGGAGTCATCATTTTCGTTTCGAAAGAGAATGTAATTTTGTGTTTCGAAAATGGCGGGCTGATGATAAAATATTTGAATTATTGTTTTTGTAATTGGCTTGGTATTTTTGTCTCTCACAATTCGAAGGGAGAAACTCGGTTCTCTCTCTATAACGGTTTCATTGGTTTGGTTTACCCAGCCGCCAGTGCTTTCGGTTGGAACTTTGGATATACAGGTAATTAGATTTTTTATATAATACATATATTTTAATATTAAAAATTATAATTATTTTTTAAGACTACTTTACTATAATTCTTTTTTAGCTTTTTGAGAGAAATAATGGTATAATAGAGTTCATAATTGATAGGAAAAATTAATAAAATGAGATGAACAGCAGAATAGTCTGAACAGAATGTGTCGAACAACATAATAGCCTGAGCAGAATGTGCCGAACAATATAGTCCGAGCAGTCATAAAATATGCCGAACAACATAATGGGCCGAACAATTATGCTGAGCAATTAAAAGAGTGGACTGGACGTTACTCAAATCAGTTCAAATAAAGATAACGTTCGGTCAAAGAGATATTAAGACTCATTTAATCATATAATTAATGTCCAAGATTCTCTCTCAATATTTTATTACTATTTATGTCTTCAGTTACAATGGGAAGAATATTATTAATATTTGTATTATCTCTTATTAGAGGACACATTATTACATTCAATAATATCATTCAAAAATTGTGTTAATCAAATTGGTGCGGTGAGCGTGGACGTTCTTTCCTTTTCTTTTCTTTCTGGCAATGGCATCTCCCAGTTCTCCTCAAGATCATCCCGGAGCTTAGAATCCAGGTGTGCAACAAACTGGTTCTTAGTCTCCTCTTGAGATGATAACCAATAATCCACCCGTATTAAGTCAAGCTCACATTCCTAGTACCTCAAGCCAACCTCAAATCACAGATCCACAGGCAGCAAGAGCCTTAGCGGAGGCTTATAACAACTTTTCCTCCATCCTAGCTCAATTTATGCAAACTCAGCCTACTCTGTCGCCAGTTTAATAGCAACATAGCTATACATTGCGTAATGGCAAGCACGTTTTTGTAAAGGCAGAAGGCGAGTATCAGGAATATCCTACTGATACTGAATCATCCTGGAAAAACACTGACCAGGGTAATGCTGAGGAACCTGTAATCAATGGTCATTCTGATGAACGTTTCCATTCAAAGATTAAAGAAATCCTTAAGGAATATAGGCTTTCAGCAGATTAGAGTGATTATGGGTTACGGAATGACTCTCCGCTAACTCATGATATCCTGGCAGATTCATTTCCCTCCAAGTTCAAGATGCCAAGTTTCCAGACATATGATGACACCTCAGATCCAAGAAGTCATCTTGCCAACTTTTGCACAATCATGCATATCCAGACAACTAATGATGCATTATTGTGTAGAGCATTCCCTGCAACCCTGAATGGTCCAACGCAGGAGTGGTATTAGATGTTAAAGATTGGTTCAATCTCCTCCTTTGCCCACCTTGCTTCGGCATTGAAAGCTTGCTTCATCACAAGCATTCCGAGCAAAAAAATCTCTTCAAATCTAATTGATTTAAAGAGAGAAGATGGTGAATCCCTGCAGATGTATCTTTCCAAGTTTCAGAAACTTGCCATGCAAATTGAAGACTTGAATGCTGAAGTGGCCATTAGTGCTACGGTTAAAAACTGTAAGTATGGAAAGTTATTTGATTCCATCAATATTGATCATCCGCTTTCTTTTGCAGAATTAATATTCCGAGCAAACAATTATACTCGGTTAGATGAGGCTTGGAAAGTCCAGCAAGCATAGATTAATAAGTAGGAAATGTTGAGAAAAAATGAATAAAGAAGTTGCTGATTACAATTGCTCATCCAAACTACACTATATTCTGCTATTTACAGCAATAAAAGCAAATATCATATGATTCTTCCTCTTCTCCACTGTTCTCCACTTAAGAAAAATAAAAAAATAGAGCAAAATAGCAAATTGCTCTACAAACAATGCGCATAACGTAACATCACGAGCCTAAATAAGCTCGGGATAGAAATGAGTTTGAGAACTCAATATTGAAAGGCCTTGAAAAAAATGAAATATGAAATTTCATTAGATAACCTCCTTTAATTTGAGAGAACGGAAATTGGGAGAACAAGAAAATGGGAGAACAGAAAGCGGGAGAACAAAAAAAAAAAAGAGGATGAACAGAAAGTGAGATGAGTGGGATGAACAATAAAAAATGATGAATAAGCATATTAAAGATTTCAACTGAACATAAATGATTCGATATATTTTGGGGGGACTTTTGATAGGAAAAATTAATAAAATGGGATGAACAGTAGAATAGTCTGAACAGAATGTGCCGAACAACATGATAGCCTGAGCAGAATGTGTCGAACAACATAGTCCGAGCAGTCATAAAATATGCCGAACAACAGAATGGGCCGAACAGTTATACTGAGCAATTAAAAGAGTGGACTGGACGTTACTCAAATCAGTTCAAATAAAGATAACGTTTAGTCAAAGAGATATTAATACTCATTTAATTATATAATTAATGTCCAAGATTCTCTCTCAATATTTTATTACCATTTGTCTTCAGTTGCAATGAAAAGAATACTATAAATATTTGTATTACCTCTTATTAGAGGACACATTATTACATTCAAGAATATCATTCAAAAATTGTGTTCATCAATAATCAATTATAAGGATTCTAAGAAATAACAATAAGTCAAGTATTTGACACTAATATGGCATTAAGACAGTTTTAAAAAGTATAGAAGGAGGTTTAAGATGAGTTTGGATCAAATATATTATATTCGTCGAATTATTAAATTTAATAATATTATCATTAAATCATTAATTTTTTTTTTTTGTTATATAAGAGAAGAAAAACATGTAACGAAGATGAACAACACCAGCTAAATCATGAGACAGCAAAAGGAAAATATCTAGAGAGGAGGAGAGTGAAGCAAATGAACACCAAAACCGAAGGACGACGCATGTTTTGAGAGCCGGTCAGCACAAAAGTTGGCCTCATAGTAAATGTAACGAACATGAAGAGATATTCCCCGCCAAAGCAGATTTCTAATGCGTGAACAAGGGATCTGAAGATCGTTGGAGGATTAACTAGGCCGTTAACACATTGAACAACAAGTAAATTATCACATTCGATTTCCACATGAGAGAAATTATGAGCCAAAGCCATTTGAATACTCGAGAGAAAAGCACATAAAATATTTTAGTAAACAATAAACAAATCTACATATTTTTATAAGTTTATTAATTTTAATGTAATATAATTTAACAATGAAAAAATATAAAAAATTTATTTTCAATAAATTACTAATTAAATATTTTAAAAGTAAATAGGTTTGAACTAATTTGAGTATTGAGTAGTGTATGGGTTTTTAATTGAATTTAGAATTAATCTATGATGCGGGATAGCTTAAAAGGTCTAACGTACCTGTGTCAGACACTAACACTTTTTGAACACTTTCGAACACATACTTTAAAAAACGTGTCTGGCTATTTTTTTTAATTTTATTAATATCAGACACTTTATGACACTTTAAAGAACACCTCTTGGACACTTCAATTACACTTATAAAATTTTTGTAAAATTTTTAGATAAATTTGTTAATGAAAATTTTAAATTGAGATATAAATATAAATTAGATAAATTTATATACTTAAAATAAAAAAATTACAATATATATAAGAAGAAAAAAACCTAAATCATTATATAAGATTTATAATTTTATTGCTAAATTTAAACATAGGTTCAATGAAATGTTGAAGATCAACTCCAAAACGTGCTAAATATTTAGTTTTTGTTTATAATAATCTTCGACTTTTTATCAAAAAGAAGTACACAATATTATATTGAACAAATAAAGATGTGGGATATTACAACAAATCAATTTAATTCTTTTGAAGATATTGAAATTCTGAAAATTGTCAATTTATCTTTAGATGTGGCAGAGATGGAGGCGATGATCTTTAATGATGATGTTACTATTGAGAATTTAATTAATGATATTGAAGTAGAAAATTAAATATTTTTCATTTTAAGTTTATCACTTATTATGGACAACTGTTTACATATTTAACTTCTTAATAAACTATATTTTTTGTCTCAATATTTTAGTTATTGATGGATTGAAATGTATATTTCTTACTAAAGTTAAGTGGCTGAATATATAAATTTACCAGGGAACTTTATTATTTTAATCTCTTAACACCTTCAATTTTTATTTTAACTTATTAAACACTTTAATCAATAAAATTTTGCATATTAAATACTCTAATTTGTAAATTTATATCAATTAAACACTTATTAAATAATTAAAAAAATATGAAAATTATTGTTTCGAAAAAAACGTCAACTACACGTCAAATTAATATTTTACTTATAAAAATTAAAAATCCTCAAAATTATTGCTACTAGTGTGAAAAGATGTACAACGTTATCAAAATTTGTAATTTATGATAGATCATTTACAAACTTTAAAGTGTCACAACTTTAAAATTATAAAGTTGAAGAATAAATTTATATATTTAGCGAAAGTTAACTAACATTTTAGCTCATCAAAGCATAATGGATTGGAAACTATTATTTTATATTTAAATTAACTATATAGTAGATTTCATAATAATAGAAGTAAAATATACATGAATGTTTAAAAATTGTTATGAGATGAATATGTCTTCTAATGAGATGTGATATAAAAATTTATAGTGTATTTTCTATTGTAATTGAAGATGTAAATGTCTGGTAAGAAACATGATCATAAATATTGAGCGAAAATCTTAAACATTAATTACATGATTAAATGACTTTAAATCACTTTCCGACTCAACAGTATCTTTATTTGAGATGATTTAAGTAACGCTCGTCCAGTTAATTGCTCGTCCATTGATTGTTTAGACAAATTTATTGCTCATCCAATTTTAATGTTCATCCCATTGATTGTTTAGACAAATTTATTGCTCATCTCTCATTCTGTTGTTGATCCCATTTTATCAATTGCTCCTAACACCTACCCTTAATTAAAACTTAAAATCCTCCCACCATGTGAGATAGGATAGGAATAATGAGGAACCATAGGATGCATCCAAAGTTACAAAGTGCAAAGCAGCCAGAAATTGCCATATTTATCTAGCATTGATCTCTCTATAAGTTTCATACTATAACACGTTATGTAATTATTATTACTGTCATTTCCTTCTTTAGAAACAAAATCAGGAATAAAATTCTAAATATATTCACAAAACTCTATCATTAGTACATAATAAAGCAATCAAGTTTACAAATAATGGATACACCAAATCCATTACTTCCCTACTTAATTAAAATTTGATCCTTAGCTTATTACTTCTTTTTTTAGTCAAAATAACATTATGGATATATTTTTCGAATTTTTAAATCTTTTTTTGAATTCTTCGATCTTCATACCTAAAAGGAATGAAAATTAAAATTTATAATCTCTTATATTGAAATAATTTATTTATAATTAGATTAATGCTGAAATAATAAAAATAAAAAGTTAATCAGATGGTGGTCTATTAATTTTCTTACTTATGTTAAGAGGGAGAAATTTCGAATTTGAATTCTCTCAACTATATTTATTTTTATAATTTATTGAACTAAAGTTGAACCACCTTTTATTGTGTAGTTCGCACTATTATTCCATAAAAGCCTCCAATATATTGAAAAAAATAAAAATGAAAACTACTAGTGATGCTAAAAGTGTAGTAAACCGTTCTAAGTTGCTTCTCTTGGAGGCATACCGAGAAACACATGGGCAAATCAATTTCAATTTCTTATTAAACATTTTGTTTATTCATAAAGTACTAGTTTTTTAACGTGCGTTGCACGTTGTACTTCTTGTTTTTGCTTATAAATTATTTTATTTTTTTATATTATATAATAATATTATTTTTAAAATTTAAATTTAATTTCACAATTCATTATTATTTTTTTTAATTTTTTCAGTAATAAATTCATTTAATTTAATAATTGATTATCTTAATAATTTTTACGTTTATACATATATATTTTCGTCATATGTAACTCGTTGTTCTCATTTGCATTTTAATTTTTGTATATCTATAATTCTCTTATTAATTCATCATTTTAGTTAACTAATTTTAAGTTTTATGATATGGTTTGATCTAAGCTATAGCTAGAAATCTTGGAGTTACTGTTAGGTTGGACTTGACCAAATAGTTAATCAAATGTGAAACTAACAATGAAAATTATAGTTCTTAGAATATTTTTTTTAATTTAATATATAATTTATAAGATTTGGTGAAATTCGAGTCAGAATTATTGTTAGTAGTAGCTAGATTTATTAGTGTAAAGATAAATAAATCTAAATTAATATTATAAATATTTTACCTTATTTTTAGGTAAATTTTATTTTTATACTAATTAAAATTCATAATTGAAATAAAAATATTAATTGACGGGGCTAATTAATTACCCAATATCCGCCCCTCTTTCCTAGTTGATTATCAATTGACGAGGTTAATTAGTTATCTTTTTGCTTTATGGTTTTGTTTACGGCTCCTAAACTTACTAACCATGCTACTGATTGTTATCAATTTAATGTTGATGAAAAATAATACTGACATGATAATAATGATAATTGGACAAAATGTCATAAATTAAATAAGATTGTTTATAATATTTACCTATAAAAAATTAATAAATTAATATAATAAATTAAAGTTAAATTACCTTTATTTTTTCATCAATAAAATTAAAGTCCTTAATAATATTTTTGTTAATTAATAAATTTGATAAGAACATTTTAGGAACCTAATGTTCTCCTTCTCCTTCTTCCTAATAGAATTTAGATTCAAATAGAAAATTAACATAAACAATCACAATTAAATTATTTTTATTTTTCAACAAATAAAATTAAAATTTTTAATGATATTTTTGTCAATTTAGAAACTTAATTAATTAAAATGTTAAATAGAATATCTGAAAAAGGATACATGTATTTTTATGTGCTTAAATTAATTTTTTTTATTTTTTGATATTTATTCTTTGTGAATCTAAAAGGTATCAAATCATTATTACAATATTAAAATTAAAAAAATAATAATAATTAGGCGCTCTAATTCAAAAATATGTAAAAACTCTAAAAAAAAAGTTACAACCATCAACTAAATTAATTTAAATTATAAAACTAATAAAATTATATTTATTACTAAACTATAAAATTTAATTAGAATATTAGGAGTAAAATAATTAGTACCT
>CANUEX010036112.1:0-40689 GCA_948099535.1 Jatropha multifida
GCCCGAGCTGCGAATAGTATGCATTACTAATGCTGGGTTATAATTAATAACTCTGATTGTTTTATGAAAAATGTCATAATATGGGCTTACTATTCCGATAGTCAAATGATAATAGGGATGAGTTGTGATAGTTTAGGCTTATTACGGGCCTCGGGTGCCTTAAGCTTACCTAGGTCCTAGTGCCGGTCCGGCCCACGGTTTTGGGTCGTGACAATAGATTACCAATCAAATGGCTAAACCCATCTAAGTTAGTTGATTATGCAACTTGACCTCAAATTCATGCTTAACCACCCTTGATCACTTCAAAAATACTTATAATTTCATTATCCCCATAAAAACAACAACAACAAGCAATCATCTCTTAGGATAGTTCATGGAAATCAAAATCAAAACCATAGAAAAGAAAGAGGAGGTGGAGAGAGCTAACCTTTCCTTAAGAACCACTTGAAAATTCTTTGAATTTTCCCTTGTTTTTGCTAGGTCAATAGTGGAGAAGAAGAAGAAGATGATGATGATGAAGAAGATGGAGTGTGCTGCGTTGATGATTGAAAAGTAATTAAATAAAAAAATATCTACCTTCTAGATGGTTTGGCTCGATCCAAACCAATTCGGTCCAACTCAGTAATTTGCTCAGATTTTTCATTGATTTATAGGTTTTTCAACCAGTTTGTTAATAATAAATTACTCCCCTTTCACTATAATTACAATTTAAAAAAATATTAACATCCTCGATATATAGTATTTCTCATTATTCTAATTTTTCTTCAATTCTGATAACTGATTTTATAACAGAAAAACTAGAATAACAGAAACTAATAAATTGAGGATATTGCAGACCTTTTGTTTGCACTACTTTGAACCACATGTTTACACCAAGCATCGGAGAGTGCAGTGCAATGATGATGGGGGAGATCAAATTGAATCGGAGTTATAAGGAAATCTAAATATTTTCACTTATCCTGGCCGTGCAATTGAAAAATCAAAGAAAAGACGATTATCTGATATAGAGATACTAGCAGTTCAAACATATATTTTGTTGAACTGTGAAGAAATTGCACCATTTGTATAGTAAGTTACCAAATTTATAGAAACTAGCATTCTTATTAAATTACTTACATCCCAATTTAACCATTTACATCACAATAGGATATTTATTGACCAATTACGGATACAGAACCCCAATTTGACTGACACTGCGATTGATGCAAGATTGGATGAAGAATTTGTAAATTGGTTCAAAAGTTATGTAAGTAACTTATAGGTTATGTAACGCAACCTACATGTATGTAGCTTTTAATTGCTTTTTAATCTATGTCTTCATTATTTCCTATAGGCTCAAAACTTGAAAAGTCATATTTCGAATAAATTCATTATTGATCTATCTAGGGGTCCTTTACCAGTAGCAAATGACTACTTTGGTTACTTTGTAAATGGTTACAAGTTTCATACTGAGGTATACGGGACTAGTAAAAAGACAATGAATACTAATGTTTATATAAAGGGATCAAACTATAGTGACGTGTCAAACGATTTTTATGGAAAGTTGGTTGAGGTCTTAGAGTTAGAATATCCATCACTACCAATAAAGCGCATGATATTATTCAAATGGGAATGGTTTGATCCCACTCCAAACCTTGTTATAAAGGTTCATCCAAAGCATAACGTTGTGGATATTCATCACAGAAGAAGATATATGAAGTATGAACCTTTTGTGTTGGCGATGCAAGCTGTGCAAGTGTACTATGTTCCATATCCATCGATGAAATGGGACCGACTAGATTGGATGGCAGTTTGCAAAATCAAGGCAAGAGCAGTTATATTACAAGTTGAAAGCAAACAAACTGCTACACTCGCAACCTCTGACCCATTTTAAGAAGTTGAGATCGATACGCAACCGATGCAACTAGTTGAAGATATAACTGAAAGACTAGATAATGAAAATAGGACCTATGCTGACATAGGTGTATCAGATGAAGAGGAGGAAGAAGAACATATCATCCTGGGTACTTCAGAAGAAGAAGAAGAAGAAGAAGAAGAAGAAGAGAAAATGATGATGATGATGATGAAGAGGATCCACAAGATGGAAATACATAACCAAATTGTATTCTAGATACTAAATAGATGAATTTCATATTTATGAGACATTACTTAATTACTCAATATATATATATATATATATATATATATTATGTTTTTAAGACCAATATGATGATTGTACTCAGGCCAAATGTTCTCTTATTTCATATATTATTATATCAATCTTAATTGTGTACATGCATATGTAGGTTCAATCATTTACAGCATGACAAGAGGTAGGGGACATGATTTAGATGTCATCGATAGTGGACCTCATGGAGGTCGCGATCGAGGACGTAACACACGTGGACGAGGAGTTATACCTCATGTACCTCCTCCTCCTCCTCCTCCTCCTCCTGGTACACCTGGGGCTTCATCTTCTATTGAGCCCCACATGCCACCTCCATGTCCCCCTATTCCTTCTTCTTCTACCCCATTTCCTACACTGGTAGAGTCTACACCAGCTACACAGTCCACTTCTGCACCAAGTAATCATAACTATTAATTAGCACCAATAAGTACTTATTTTCATTTTCAACATATTTTATTTAATTTTGCATTAGTAGCTTCGACAAAGGCACGTACAGAACTCAGATTAGTAGCCGGACAGTAAGTACTTATTTACTTTTGTATTTTTGATTATTTTGTTTGCATTTTGATGATTCTTTCTACTTATGTTTAATTTTGTTTTCTTTCACAGTATTTACCCATCCTCTCGAGTGTCAAGGCAAATTATGAATATCATAAAGCTACATCTCAATAAAGAAGGATACACTTAGGATGCGGTACCACAGGAGGCGAGAGAGTTTTACTGGGATGAGTTTCAGGTATGACGTCCTTAATTTACATCTGCATTGACATTTATAGAGGTACAATCAATTAAATTATGAAAAAAATCATATAATTTATTTTTACAGAAACATTTTTTATAGGAGGAGGCTATCACAGCTATGCTTAAGGTGGCATGGGAGAAATTATGCGCTTTATGCTACTCTGACTTCACTTATAGGATGGGAAAGAACGGAACGAAGCAGCAGTGCATATATCAGGAGGTATGGGAGAGCTGGTAGAAGGCTTGGGAGGATCCTACTTTTAAGAGAAAATGCAAGATCTTTGCACAAAATAGGCGTAGTGAAACTAGCGATGATGAAGCAGGACCATTGAGACACACAGGTGAGTCCATCTTTGCTACAGAGATCGCTCAAATATTAGTAAGTAAATTAGTAAAATTTACCACAATGATGTTTAATGGAATAATTGTAAATATTAATATGTTATGCATAAAACTATGAAATAGGCTAAGAAATATGGTCGTCAGCCTACATCGATGGAGGTGTTCAAATATACTCACATAAAGGACCACGATGGAGAGACTTTCGTCGATGGGCGTGCAATGGGCGTTAATGTGAGTATGAAACATTTTTCTATTATGATAGTATTATATTATTTACGCATTTAATAGAGGTGTTCACTATAGCTAGCATCTGTATAAAAATCATTTGATGTAATTTATTTTTCAGGAATATTACAGTACAGCTCGCAATCGTGTTCTATCTTTTCAGCCTGCTTTTGATCTCGAGCCAAGTGTTGATGAGTTAGTTTTATACCTAGACGCGGTAGGGGGACAAAAGAACAGAAAGGTGTATGGCATTGGCTCCCAGGCATCATAGTACTACTGCAGCTCAGATTCAAGTGCTGTTGGTGCTCTACCATCAAGACCACCTCCCGATCATAGTGCCGAGGGGATTAGTACATTGAGAGCTCGTGTTGATGACCAGGAGAGATAGATTGCGGAGCTCAGAGCACTTGTGATGCAGATGTCTAGTCCACAGATGACTGTTACTTCATATGATCCTCCGCCTGTTCCAAATCCACTAGTGCCAGCTACTATCGGGCCTTAGATTCCATCTTTCATTCCTCCTCCAGATGTTGTAGCTGATAGTATAGATACATTGGTCACTCCTCTAGACACTACAGTGAATCCAAAGAACACTACACGAGATCCTCCAGCTACTTCATCGAAACGGCATCATAGATTTGACTTTGGACTATTTTAGATTGTTATTTTCATTTATTTTGCTTTCATTTTTTATAACTTAATACGTTGACAATCTTTCTTTAGATTATTGGAATGATTTCTCTCTCTATATATATATATATGTGCGTGTGTGTGTGTATTGTTTTTCAACAAGTTTATAAAACCTCTATATAAATATTTTTAAAATATTTTTTTACTGTAAAATCATTTTGCGACCGCTTTGAGACCGATTTGCGACAGAAAATGAAATTTAAATAACGACATTGTGATAGAATTGCGACTGATTTGAAACTATGCGGAAAAAAATTGCGTTTGATTTGCAACAACAAAAAACAATTTGCGATTGATTTTGCGACGTTATCAGCATGACTGATTATTTACCAATTTGCAATCGAATTTATTACCTTTGAGATCGAACTTTTTGTTGCAAAATTTACAACCGATGTGAATATCCGTTGCAAAAAACTTTTGCGACAAGTATTTTACCGACAATTGTCATTCTGTCGCAAATTGGTTGCAAATTAGAAATTGTGACCAATTTTGCTTATTTTGCGACCAATTCGTCGGTCGCAAAATAGCGAATTTTTTGTAGTGCTAGTTTTAAAAGGATGGTCAGGCAGGAAGAGAATGAATGGATGTTAGAGTTTCTTGTTTATTTGTTTAGGATTGTATTTTTAATTTTTGAATTTTTAATTATAGATGGGTTAGGATATTCAAAATGGGCTAATATATTAAGTATGATCTATCAAACCAACTTAATATAGAGGGCAATTGTTAAACTCATTTTGCGAGTTTTTAAATTCGGGCTTTATATTTTGGGTTTGGGCTTAAATATTTTAATTAATTGAGATCCAATTGATATTATTTTATATAATTAATTAATTAAAAGAAAGAAATCAAGAAGACATGATTTGCAATTGTGCAAGCACTCCTCAAATAGTTGATCACATAGAGGAAGGTGAGACACAAAGGAACTAATGAAAACGTGCGTCAATGGATCCTGTGAGTAACCACCTGTGGAACCTATAATTGGAACAAGGGAACAAAAATAAATATCTAACCAAATTGGTTAAGGAATTCAACAAATCAAATCAAATTCTCCAATGAGTCAAACAATTTAATTTTCAAAGGATTGTCTTTATTTTTTCTAAGTACACTTTATTTACATTTTCTATAATTACAAGCTCTTTTCAATACAATTAAGTAATTTACATTCAAGCAATCAAATTTTCTTTACATTTCAAGCAATCAAACTCTCTTTACAATTCTCTCTCAAATTTATTTTAACTGTACGATCGATGAAACGTTTATCGTGGATTCAATCCACAGTCTAGAAATCAGATTAAGCGCGATATTAATTTCTCAGTTGATGTACTTCACACACCTGATACGCTCGCAATTCCAACTCAAGCTATTAACCAGCGGATCGTATTGTTTTTTTTTTTCAAAAAAGAACCAACATATTTTTTTATGATTTTGGATCTGCCCATGTATATGAGTTGTACCTCTCAAATAGATGAACTCGTTTATTCCCTTTTAATTATTTGTTGTTGACTTTTCTACCTTCATTGGATGTTTCAAATTTAATAATTATTATTATAATTATCCACCTTTGTACTTTAAATGTTTAAAATTCAATTTTCTAAATTTAGTTATCTATCACTACAATTTGAAATAAATATTAAAATACTAAAAAATGAAATTATAGTTCTATTGTTGTCAAATCCTTCATCTTCCTAATTGAATTTCAGCAAATTTTTCTTTTTTTTTATTTGAATAAATTAAAATTAAAATACTAAAACTCTCCCTTTTAATTAGGGGATGGGTTGATTGCACTTTTTCTTTTAGATTGACACTTTACAATAGAGCAAAGAAATCTATAAGAAAATTTCTTCCAAAGAGATGGTAAAATTTTTATCTCCACTAATCAATTTTCAATATTGGTCTTATGCAATTTAGAAACAAGAAGATGAGATAGTGAGTAATTTTCTTCTCCATTTCTTTTTTTTTTTTGGTTTGTTTGGTTATAATTTTTATTTTTTGAGTAAATTATATGGTACAAGTTTTATTTTGCTTCTCATGATAAGTTGAATATTTCATGTCAATAAAATTTGATATCTTTAAATTCATTTTATGGTTTGCATGCTGCAATTGTATGATTCTAATTAAACTGAATTTATCATGAAAAGGGCTACCTAAGTAATTTTTTATTTTGATTTAAAATGTAAAAAATCGAATTGATGTGAAATTAATGGTTTTAACTTTTAAAAAGTATATATATTTTTTAGCAAATTAAAATCTTATATATATATATATATATATATATAAGTCTCTTTTTATATTCACTAATCTATTTTTCATTTTTTTTTCAAAATTTTACCGTTTAGAATAAATGAATCATGATTATAGAATTCATTTATAAATGAATTTTAAGTGGAATTTATTTATAAATAAATTTATATTATTTGGTATGTGACAATTTAAAATAAAAAATTCAATTGAATCCATAAAATTATGTTTTGAATAAATTATTAAATAAAAATTTATTTATCTTTATTTTCTAAATACCCTTGACATAACAATCTAATAAAAACAAATTATAAACACCAACTTATATTTATTTTATACGATATCATAACTTGTTGTTTTTTTAGCTAAGAAATAAATAATAAATTTCATATACTAATTAATATATAAAATAATTATAACATTCATCATAATAGCTATCTTTAATTTATTTAAAATGTCTCCGTTCAAGAAAAAAAAGAGTATAAAATGTCTTCTTAATTTAACTAATTAATTTAGAAACTACAAAAATATTTGAGAATGTAATTATTGTTGTTAATTATACTTGGAAATGGTAGTGCATAGGACAAAAATTATAGTTTCACATTAATAATTATGAAATCCAAAAAGAAAAAAAAATAAAGGAAAAGAAAGGAAATATTTCAATTCATAGAGGGGTAGTTTTGTCAAATAAAATTTAATAGTTTATTATTATGATCAAGTTTGATAAAATAAATAAGTAAAAAAATTGAATTTGTAGAAGAAGATGATAGTTTTGTAAAAAAATTTGAGTGCTTAGTTTTATGGAATTCATTTGAAAATTTCACTAAATTTTATAGAATTTGGTGTAGTTATATTCAATTCTAGAATTGAAATCTATATTTTTTTTCCATTGCAAATACAAAAATATGGATCTCTAAATGAATTTTATAAAATTTCATGGAAATTCATTTATTACAAACTGGCTATTAAAATTATTTCTAATTTGGTTGAAAATTGAAGTTGGTGTTTTACTTTGTCTGTTAAAAGAATTAAGAACGACTTGATCTTTTACTACTTTATTTCTATTGTTTGCTTCGTTTTGTTTGTCCAATTTTATTATTATTTTGTATTTTGTTAATTTTAGTTCGTTTTATTTATTTTTACAGGAATTCAAATGTGTACAATTTAAGATGATTTATATATTAAGCAATAATAAATTAATTATTACATTTTAATATATTTTTTAATTACATGATTTATAGGTTAAATCTCTAAAAAAACAGAAATAAATTATTTAAATCATTTTAAGTCGTCTATTTCTAATAATAATTACAATCACTTCTTTATAAAAAAAATTGATCTTTTGTAATTTACTCAAAAACGCTATATTACACTATATACTTGAAATAAAAAAATAAAAAAAAACATAAGTATTATACAAACGAAGATTGTTGCAGCCTCCATAGTCCATCCATAATTACCATGTCAAGGTAGCAGAAGACCAAACAAGCAAGCAATAAATTAATAAATTCTGGATAAATGACATAATTGATAAATAAAAATAAATTCAAAATAATAATTGAAAAATTAAAAATATTGGTTAAATCTATCAAACACATCAAAATTACAAATCCTAACTTATTTTCCCCCTTCAAATGAGTTTAAAGATCATACCAAAATTAATTCACTTAAACACATCAAATAGAGGGTATTTTTTAATTTAAAATTGTTCTCTCTCTCCTCTAATTAGGTCATTGGCATTGGGTTCACAAGATTTGGATAGAGTGTTATGCGAAAGGACTCTTTTGTTGGACGGAAGTGAAAATTAAGCGATTTTAAATGAATTAAAAAAATATAAGGATTGATATCATTTTTATTTTTCGGATTTGAAGGCAAGTCAATGTCATAGCACCAGAGCCTCCCAATTATGCAGCTATGGAACTTAGTTTTTGACTATATTGAGGAAATTGTACTTCGCAAAGCTTGCTAATCAATAATATTTCCTCTTTTTCATATTAAAAAAAATTAAAAATTTTGAATTTCTTTTGTATTTTGAAATTAGAAAATTTTAATTTTAAAACATTTCAATTTTAAAATTAAATATATATATATATATATTATACCATTTAACATGTGAAATATTTATATCAATTATTATAAAAATTAAAATAATTATAATAAATACAAATGTATTTTTAGAGTTGAGCAGAAACCGACCAAATTGAAAAATTGGAAGCAAATCCGACAGTTCAATTCAATGTTTAAAGCGTTTGGTTTAATTTCGCTTTCAATAAAAAATATCCTTTTTTTAGTTTAGTTTGGTTTTCATCGTGTGATAAAACTAAAAAAATTCAAAAATTCAAAATCGAATTAAATTAAGGGGCATTTGGTTTAGTTATTTCATATACCTAATAGTTGTTTCACACCCAACAGCAATATTACATGTGTTTAATAATTTTTCTAATCAGCAGCTGATAGTTGATAAAAGTTTCAATCAGCCGCTGTTTCTATGAGCTACATTTTAAAACTTTTTCGTATCAGCTGCGGTTGATACATATTTGTATTATTTTATACTTTATTAATCTCATAAAAATAATTGCCAATAACTTTTTTTCAAATTGATATTTTTTTATAATCATTTGATTTATATTTATTTTCAAATTTTTAATTATTATTTTATTAATATAATACATTAAAATAAAATAATATATATTCACCTTAAATTAGAAATAGTATATATCTATATATATTATACATCATAATATATAAAAATAATTATATTTTTAATAATTGTTTTATATTTTAACAGTAACCGCTACCAATATTTTAATAAACACAGATAGTAATCAGTTAACTGCTATCATCCATTAATTATCAGCAACCGCTATCAGTTATTAGTTGGTATGCCCGTCAAACCAAATGGGCTCTAAGGTTTCCTTTGTTTTTAGAAAATAATTTATTTTTATTTTTCTTGAAAAATATTTTCTAAATGATTTTTTTCTGTTGTTTAATTGCTTTATTGAAAATTAGTTTTAACTCATAAAGCATTAAAATATTAAAAATAATAGAAATTTTATATTTTAAAAACTTAATTATTAAATATAAGATGAATGCAATTATGAAAGTTCCCGCGTGACTAATGTTAGTGGCTGACGGTGGCCAATAGAAGTGACTAGTGGTGCGGCTGGTGTGAAAGGTGATTGATGAGAGTGACTACCAATAATTAATAAATTAAAAAATATGAATCTATAAAATTATAATAAGTTTGTTAATGTTCGAAAAATATTTTGCTATCTTAAAAGTAGAAAGTCATTTTTCTTAAAAATAACTTAATTTTCTTTTAATTAGAAAAATATTTTTTATTGACTTATTTTTTTAAATACCCAAACAATAAAAACTTGTGAAAAATATTTTTTTATAAATTATTTTACCAAAATAAACGGATCTAAATCTTAAAATTAGCTAAAATTTTTGTAAAAGATCAAATCAAACCAATTCAATACATAGAAAAATCAACCAAGATTCTATTTACATTTTAAAAAATCAAAATTTTAACTGATTTTGTACTAATTGATTTTGACCAAATTGATAGTAAGCAGACCCCTATATATAACTACTGGAATAGAGAAAAATTTGAAATAAAAAAATTTATTAGTTTTACAATTTGAAATTAAAAATTAAGATTTCTATTTTTAGATTTCCGAATCATTTTTTTAATTAATTAATTTAAATTTAAAGAAAAAGAATTTGCAACTGACTCTTTTACAAGCTGCAAAGTCAAGAAGTTTAGGCAGCGTAGCGCGCCAACAAAAGAAAAGTCAACATATATAAATTAGACAATGATAGTGACGCGGCCGTATATTTATTAATTTATATAAATTGACGCAGCACTGCAAGACTTTCTCAAGCTTGTGTGTATGAATAAATCTATGGAAGCTTCTAAGCTTATTGCATCTTATATTATCTAATATTTTCTTTTTTTTTTTTTCAATTCGTGTGAACTCACCATTCTGATTAATTAGGATTTACGCTAAACATGTGTATGAAAAAAGATAAAACACTCCCTTCCAAATATTTAAAGTGATTTTATATTCATTACTCAAATTTAAGACTTCTAGTTAAGAAAGAAAGGATCAATATTATCTCACCTCACTTCTCGAGGGTTATTGTTTAATCTCTTTGTTACATTTCGTTAACAAGCTGTGAAATGATAAATAATTAATTAATCATTAATTCCCAAGAAATAATTACTATATAGTCTTTAATATTTTGTTAAATATATTAATAAAGAGTTTAATTTTTAAAATTATATTATGTAAGAGAAAAATTCATTGAATAATAGCAAGTTAATTATTATATATTGAAAAGAAATATATATTATTCCATGTGGTGAAACCTACCAGAGCTTGAAAATCATAGAATAATTTAAAATTGAAAAAAAAAATTTAGAAAATTATATCATTTAGAGCCTCAACAGATGCAATTTAACTATTCCACTCAAGGTTTTTAGTTTAACACATATTTACTTTAAGAAATAAGTTACTTGTTGTTATTGTACTTATATACTTTTATGACAACTGAATTAAACTTTATTTTTTGAGTATGGGAAAATGGGATATAAATCCGGATTTATTGTCGGGTCGTATATACACTTGTCACTAGGCTATACCTTGATGTACACTGAATTAAACTTTACTAATAAAAAACTTTATATTTTCTTTTGTTACTTATAATACCCAGTGATATCATATCGTTCATTAATATTTTATACTTTGTGTTAACTTTCTTGTAGCTCAGTTGACAATGCAGGATGATCATGTATGAAGAATTTTCGAATTCGATTTCTACTAAACACACTTGCACGTCAGGGAGAGGTGAAGGGCCTTAGTTGTAATTAAGTTACGAGCCAGATTAAACGGTCCCTGGTAATAGACCAGGTGAGTTACATTTATTAATATATTCAGTTTGGGTTTAGTTTTAATAAAAAAAATTTTAAATTTGATTCAAGTCTTCATTAAATCCAGCTCACAGATTAGTTAGAATTAAAGTTCTTTACCTCTTCTACAGGTGAATTTAGTATGCATGGAATGAAGAAATTTCCTACTTCCTAATATTTTAATTAAATAAAATACAACCGCGTTTTCTAACTTTGTTTACACAAGATAAGTCATGTGATAAAACTCCCCCCACTTGAAAACTTGGTAGGAAAAAGACATACCTCCATACTTAAATTATTTGCAATGTGTAAACTGTGCACGAAGTCAAAGAAAGGAAGCTTCAAAACTCTTATAACATGTGACCTAATCAATCCTCCTACTAAGGAATTAAAGCTTATCTCCTTATAAAACCTTCATCAAATACTATCAGAAGAGAAAAACTATCTACCCATATCAATCCATAACTAAAGAAGAAAAAGAAGCTCAAAATCAACTAGCAATGGCAGATCAACAAAGAATCCATCCAGTCACTCAAGATGTAGAAGCTCCACAACCGCCTACAGCTCCATTAATGCCTAGAGATGCTTCCAAGTCTGATAAAGGCGATCCTGCGGTGGAAGAAAACC
Organism: Jatropha multifida; assembly: GCA_948099535.1. NCBI lineage: Eukaryota > Viridiplantae > Streptophyta > Magnoliopsida > Malpighiales > Euphorbiaceae > Jatropha > Jatropha multifida. The sequence continues at coordinate 11,946 of CANUEX010036112.1, forward strand.
GTTATCCGCCGTTTCAGCGTACTATTCCGGTGATTCACTCAAAACCACCCAAGAAAAGAAGAAGCTGTTTCTGCAGATGCTTGTGTTGGACACTTAGTCTAATCTTGCTTATCATAGTCATCATCGGAATCATAGCCGGAATCTTATACTTAGTTTTCCGGCCAAAACTGCCGAAATATTCCATTGATAGATTGCAAATAACTGAGTTTAATCTTTCTACAGATTCAAGCTTATCTGCTGCATTTGATGTGAGAATTACTGCAGAAAACCCGAACAAGAAAATCGGTATTTACTATGAAGGAGGGAGCCATATAGGTGTATTGTATTTAGGGACAAAACTATGTGAAGGGTCACTGCCCAAATTTTATCAAGGACATAGGAATATAACTGTCCTTAATATCCCTTTGCAAGGGCAGACAAATGATGCTTATGGGTTATTTACATCTCTTCAGCAGCAGCAACAGGAGACTGGAGTTATTCCTTTGAACCTTAGGGTTAAGCAGCCCGTTAGAGTGAAGCTTGGGAAGTTGAAGCTGATGAAGGTGAAGTTCTTGGTTAAGTGCAACTTAGATGTGGACAGTTTATCTACTGCTAATGATATTAGTATTAGAAATAGCAGTTGTAAGTTTAGATTAAGATTATAAATTAATTAAGTCATGGTTTTTTTTTATGTATTATATATTTTTATACATGCCCGTAGGAGGGTGAGGATTTTTTTCTTATTTTTTTATCTCATTTTCATAAAAATGGAGGAATATTTATGTTATTTTTTCCTCCATCTCATATTTATAGCTTGTACTTGGTATTATATTTAATTTATTCAGGCATTTTATTTATTTTATGTTTAGTTTTCAGCCTCTAGTTTGTTGTTGATTTAGGCAAAATAAGCAAATTTAAATCTTTATAATCTTTTTTAGCTTGCGAATTAGCGTTTCCTTTGTTACATTACAAAATTTGGGTGGAGGAAGTGCGTCTATTCATTCAACCTTTTGTTTTGGCCCATTGTTCTTTTGGTTAATGAAGTTGATACATTAGTTTGTGCAAAAGAAATTTTTTTTTTTTTAAATAAGAAGGGGATTAATCCCTTGAACCGCATAGCATAAAAATTTTTGTTGTAGAATACGAAGATTTTACACTCTTATAGGGATTGAGGTTGCTACTTACTTCGACCAACATCTTATGGGTAAAATAAAAAATATTTTTATTAATTTAGGTGAATTCCTAAATGAGGTGATGTTTTATTTCAATTGAGGTTGGAAAATATTGAGCATTTCTGCTACTATTTTCATATTTGTGATTAATAATAAATAACCTGTGAAGCACTTCATATATCAGAGAGCAATTTTGGAAAATATTCAATACGTTACTTCATTAAATGTTACTGGTAGTGCATATACAGTAGCTATAATAGCTTCATTAAATAAATTACATCTTTACATGTATTCTTTACATTATCATTGACATGTAATTGGAACTTGGAAGAGTACATTAAGGCTTTCATATTTTGAGAATTTTAGGTGAATCTAGTTTATCACGTGACACATGAGTTAACTGGTAATGCCAATTGATCACATCGATAAAACAGTTATAAAATTAAATATAATTAGAGGTAGCACGATTCTAAAACCCATCAATTTCGATTACAAAATAAATTAATTTTAAATTTGGTATCTAAATTTCTTTAAAAAAAAATTCTATTCTGATATCTCAACGGAAAACGTTAATTATCGAGTGTTCCAATCCATTAAAATTTTTCAATTTAGTATCGCATGACTACATGACAGATTGAAAATATGAATAAGATGACAAGTGTTGTGCTTAATTGGATTTTTTTGCTGATGTGAAAAATTATGCTGAGTGGTCCACCTATAATTGAGTATTCTGAATGAATAGAAAAACTGAAGTTTAATATAATATTATGAATGAATAGAAAGACTGTTACAGAGATTAGGATAATTAAATGGCTTTGCAATTTTTTATTCTCTCTCTTCAATTCCTTTCTTTCTCTAGTTTTATCAAAGAATTTCATGCGAAACAAACAAAATAAAAGAGAAGAGCACCAAAGAATTTCATCTTCTGCACATGAAACCAAAAAAAAAAAATACCAGACATAGCTCAATCGACAACAAAGCAAAGTAAGGAAGGGGCTTATAAAGCAACAGACTAATTCGGCTTCAAAGTTAATAATGGGCCAGTCACTTGGATTATAATTGGTGCTACTAAACGTAAAGAATTAGACAGAAGTAAAAAAAAAGTTCAAAAAGCATGTTTGTAATGGCAATAAAGGGAACTAAGGCAAAAGATGGTGGTAGATCGTAGGCATGACTACAGTTCCAAAACCGTTGATTTCGATTCTAAAATTGGCGGTTTCGATTTAAAAAAAGGTAAAATCAGAACCGAACCATTTTTAGACGATTTTAAATACGGTTTTAAAACCACCGATTTCAGTTCAGTTCTGGTTTGATCCCAGTTTGAAACCAAATTTAGATTATTTTTTTAATCTTTTTAAATTTTTTAGCTAAATAAGAAAATTAATAACAAATAATAATATTAAATTAAAAAGACTAAAAGAGTAAATTAGTAGTTTTAAAATTTATTAAAAAATTATAACTACACAGAGTATTTAATTTCTATAAATTAAAATTGAGAGACATGTCGAAAAATGGACTAGTACTCAATTTATATATATTTTTTCAAATTATATTGACTATGTGTCCTCTTAATTAGAATATAAAAGAAAATCGCAGTCCATATAATTCGCTTATATTTATTTAAAAAAAAAATGAAATCACTCATTTATATTAATCATTGTTATCACTAAATGTTCTCATTGATGATGCATCTGTGCCCATATTGTATAAGATTTGAATTAAAAATATTTGAATGAGGAATAATTTTTTTTCTCTTTTTCAACTTATAATTTATAAGTTATATTTATATTAATAAATTTTAAGATAATGGTAAAGTTTCTGCATTTAATGATAAAAATAAATTAATTTAATAATTAAAAATCACATGTAAAGTGTGATTTTTAATTTTTTTAATGATTTCAAATCGAAACCGCCGGTTTTAATTTTCAAATATAAGGAACCGCAACCGAACTTTAAACCGCCGATTTCGGTTACGATTTGGAGACTTGAATTATTTACCATGGTTTGATTTTGATTTTGATCGATTTGATTTGGATTTGATTTCGATTTAAAACCAAACCCTGGTCATGCCTAAGATCATAGTATGGTGGATACTATAGGAGTGAAAGCAAAGCATAGTGAAGGAAGCGTGAGATGCGACGAAGGGGCCAACATACAAGCCGTTGACTCAAATCTCACTGATAGAATTTGCCTTTTGAATGCTATGTGGATCCGTGATGTTCTTTATTAGGTTTATGTTGATGCCTTGGTTTCTTAGTTTGGTTATGAAGTTTTATGTGGTGGGGATTGTTTCTACATTGAAGAACCCTAATTTTTCAAGTTTCAATTTGTTATCTCTATTTCCTCTTTCAATTTTTGTAAACTATAATTTTCAAATATCTCAACTCGATTCTCTATTAACAATAGAAGGCATAAACATTGTAAGGTTATTTTAGTAACTTCAATTTTTCTTTTCATTTAAAATACTCAATCATCGATGGACAACTCAATATAATTTTCCATACTAGTAAAAAAAATCCAACTCAACACAACACTTTCTGTCCTAGTTGTATTTTCAGTATGCCATGTAATCAAGCGACACTAAATTGAAAAATTGTAATGGGTTGGAATCTTGATTGCAATTATTTTCCATTGAGACACCAAAATAGAACTTCTTGAGGAGTCCAGACACTAATATATAATTATCCCATTCCAAAAATCAACAGTTCAAGTTCCAAAAAATGTGAAACCAGAATCGAGCCAAAAACTGACGGTTTCAGTTACGGTTTGGAACCGAACGGTTACAGTGCCTTAACGGTTTCAAAACCGATGGTTCCGGCCGGTTCTCCGATAGATTTTTTGGCGAACCACATAATTATAAAATAAAAAATTGAGAAACTTTTTGTTGAAAATTTAAAATTTAAGTATTTATGAAATAATTTAAAAAAAAACTTTAAGAAAAAAAATAAAAAAAAAGCTTGAACTTTTTTTTTTAAAAAAAAAGGCTTGGACAGTAATTAGATATTGAACTTGGGAGAAACTATTTGACAATAATTTGGACAGTTAGAAATGGGAGAGTTTAGAAAGAGAGGAGAGTCGAGACTAGTAGAGAAAAATAATATTATGTGAGGATAAATGAAAATAATGGATATTTATAGTAAATCTCAAAAATCAAATTTTCACAAATACCCTTAAAACTAGTCATTATATAATTGTTAAGATGGTTAATTTGGAGATTTTACAAAAAATTTTTGAAAAAGTAAAATAAATTTTGCTGGAACCACTGGTTCTAATCTGTAGGAAAAACTGCCAGTTCCATGCAGTTTCGGCCGTTCTTGGAACTAATGGTTCACCTCAAAACTTAGAACTGAAATCAGACTGCAAGCCCCCAGTTCCAGTTCTAGTTCGGACCGATTCCAATTCTATACGGTTTCAGTTTTGATTCCCATCAATATTTTGCATATACATCAAATCAATATTTTATCTATAAAATCTAAAAATCATAAAAATTATTATTATTAATATGAAAATGTATGTAATATACCAAAATTTATAATTCAAGTGCATAATGGGTCATTTATAAATTTACAATGTCAAGAATGAAGTTGCAATATTTGAAAGGAGAATTTATACATCATTATGAAATCTTTGACCTAATGCATAAATTTAATGTTGTGGCACACTCTTAAGTTTGCATGAGACCTATTATCCCCAATGAAATTGTATTAAAAAAAATATCAAACTTGCATTTAGCCAATCTATTAAGTTTGCATGGTCTTTAAATGCGCCTAAATGGCAAACTACTTATGACACGTGGTACAAGTCAGCTTTGAACTCATATTTCTTCTATTTTTTTTTCTTTTTTTATTTTATTTTTAGAACCAATCTCATCTGCGTTTCTTTTCTCTTCTCTTCTTCCTCATTTGGAACATATCTTTCTCTGTTTTTCCCAATTTTCTTTTTTAGGAATTATCTTCATTCACCGATGATGAAGAATTTATGTCAGTAAAATAATCTTTCTCATCATTCGATGAAGGTGAGTTTCTCTCTTCAATGCTTGCCATTTCTTCAGTAACAATTGATTATAACCCATAAGATATCAAAAGGTTAGGGTTATAAATTACAACCCATAAGAAAATTAAGTATAAGAGTAACACAAATAATAGTTTGAAACTGAATGAAGTGTTGTGACAATAATAATAGTAGGAGCCTATATGAATAGAACAAGCTTATGTTATGAAATTTTTGTATTTTAGTTTTTTAGCAGAATTTTATCTTTTGATCTTGTTTTTGCATATGCTCATCTCCTATTTGATAAATGTTAAAGAGAAACATTTTGTTTTGTTTTGTTTGATGCTAGAGATGACGATGAAGAAGTCCATGTTGGCAACATTTCAAAGCTGCCACTCTCCTTTAGCATGTGATGCTCACACGTGCTTTATGTACCAAACCTTAAATCTTTGGTCGCATAAGAAACATCACAGAAGAAGAAGATGATGATGATTCACCTTTTACTAATTAGAGTTATGTTCATGATTATGTAATCTTTACAATATCAGTGATAATAATATTATATTATTATTCTCAAAGCACTCACGATACCCACAAATTCAATTAAACTTGGTTAACAATATAAACTATTCATAACGTAATTCTAGGATAATTTTCATTGGAGGGGCCTAAACTATAGGGATAATCACTTAATGGGGTACCATGTTCAATTTGTATCTATAAAATGCCCAAACTCCCCAATTCGTAACAATAAAATGCCTTTTGCCGCAATTGTGAAATTTCGATGGCTGGATTGCCACATATTTCACGCGCAATATTTTTAACCCTCTTATTTTCCATGTCAGCATTTTTCTCTCTCCTCCATCTCAGCAATCAGACTCTAACCTCCCCAATTTCATCACGTTACCATTGCCGACTATACCAATTAGACCCTAACCTCCCCAATTCCATCACGTTACCATTGTCGACTATACCAGGCAGCCTCTAGAGTGTCCCTAAATCCACCTTGATCCCTAAATTCACCTCCTTGACTGAAAAGAATGCATCTTGAGTATAATACCTCATGTCACAGGCAGTCACAATATCAACACCCCTACTAATACACCCCCTATGGACACAAGCTATTACCGGTTTCCTACACCGGTCGATCGCAGTGATCACGTCCTGTAAAACCTTAATCTCTCGTCGGAGCTTCTCGTTGGCACAGGCTCTGTCAAAGGATTGGGGATGGCCGGTGATGGAATTTAGTGCTTTTAGGTCGATGCCGAAGCAGAAGTGATCGCCGGTACTAGAGAGTACTGTGACATCCCGACCTGACAAAGCGATTCTAAGAGGGCGGGTAGAGAGCGTTCCTAGCGAGCTTCTAGGATGACAGACTAGCCAGGGTAGTGGAATGCGGGATACAGGAATGAATCAGATCATATATTGAAAAGGGGGTAACTAATCATCAGAGGCGCCTTTTGGTGGAATGGCTGGAGAGTTGGAAGAACTCCAGGGTTAAGCGTGCTCGCTTGATAGAAATCCTAGGATAGGTGAACTCCTAAAAAGTTTCCATTTCACCTGCAGGACAAAATCGTGCGGGTTTTGCCGATCTAGTATGGGATGGATCAGGCTTGATCCAAAGCGGATAATTTCTCTGGTGGTTGGAGTCAGGGCGTTACAAGTATGATGACGACAACGTCTGAATTTTGGTCCAAAGATAAGAGGGCAGCGGGGAATTCGGTGAAGAAGTCAAGTGATAGGGCATTGCGTTGATTTGGACGATTGAAATATAAATGAAAAACTCGTGAATTTGGAGATTTTGTAAGATCTTGAGTGTTTTGTATTTCTGCATTTTTTGTTTATTCCAAGTGAGAAAATGGACAAGAAAATGAGAGAAAGTGAAGGAAAATCGGAAATGATAAGATAATAATAGAAAAAATGAGGGAAAAAAAATTAGTCCCTTTAACGAGAGAAAAGACAAAAAATACAGAAAAGAAAGTTAATCGACAAAGTGAAGAGAGAGAGGGGGTCAAGAGAGAGAGAGAGAGAGAGAGAGAGAGAGAGAGAGAGAGAGAGAGAGAGAGAGAGAGAGAGGGTAGGTTAGGGTCTGATTGCTGAGATGGAGGAGAGAGAAAAATGCTGATATAGAAAATAAGAGTGTTAAAAATGCCACGCGTGAAATACATGGCAATCCGGCCATCAAAATTTTACAATTACGGCGAAAGGCATTTTACTGTTACGAATTGGGAAGTTTGAACATTTTACAAATACAAATTGAAGATGGTACCCCATTAAGTGATTACCCCTATAGTTCAGGCCCCTCCAATGAAAATTACTCTGTAATTCTACTTAGTTAATTATTTTTTAGTTTTATTTTTTCAATTTTAAAACTTGTTTTGTGTTTTTTATTATTTTTAATTATACTTTTTATTCTAATAAAAATTCAACTTTTCGTGATTGTAACTAAATATTGGAAATTAAAATCAAATTTGAATTTTGAATATGAAATTTCATATGTTTTTGAATGTCATTTTTTAGTTTATTGCTATGCAATTGTATTAATATAGTTTATCATAAATTTAATTTGTTAATTCAAACAATGACATTTTATCGGTATTAGTGGCTTTTATTATATATTACTAGTTCTTTTATAACGTGCAATACACATTTACTCATTGAATATACATGTTAAAATGATTATTTATAATTTATTATTTTATGTATTTTTATTAATTTTTATAAAGACAATATAAAAATTCAATATTTTTAGTTATAATTATCACATGTATAAAAGTAGGTGCAAACCATTGTCATACATATTTAGTTTTTGATGAAAAATTTTAATAATTTTTTACAATTGAATTTTTTGATAAAATAGAATAGTTACAAAGTTAAAAATAAATAACCATTTGATCTACGATCTCATTATATATACATATATAAATTATTGGTAATCAAATTCAAAATTTTTTTGATAATATATCAAAATAAAAAAAAAATCAAAAGTTAAAATTAGTATCTTTGCCATTAATAATAAAGTGAGAAATTTTTTATATAACAATAACAAAAAAATTATTGATAGTAGAAAGTTCTCAATGAATTATTGATAAAAAAACATTGATAATAGTCAAAGAAAATATAATTATTTAATAGATTAAATTTTCAATTTTGTTATAATTTAAATATGAGTCCTTTATTATCATAATAATAGATGTAATATTAAAATCAAAGTATAATAAATTTTTAAACTAAAAATATGCAACAATTTAAAAAAAAGAATTAAATGATTTAAATAATTTTTTAAAAAATATTGTATCCTTAATAATTAAATTAATTTTATTCTTCAACCACTAAAATTAAAATCTTAAAATTTTATATCCTTCCCATATATATCCTATATCTTATATAATATAAAATATATAATATAATTTATTATTTTATTAAAAATTTATATTTAAATAGGAAATTAAAATCCTTAATAATTAATTTAGCTTTATTTTTCAATAAATAAAATTAAAATTTTTAATAAATTGCTATTTAAAATTAGATTAAACTTTCTATAGTTGCTAGACCATACTTAATAAATATAAATAAAAATTATTTTATTAATTTATAAATAGAGAAAGTTAAAATTATATTTACTATCAGAAAAAAATATAATTGCAAACTTAATAAATTTAAATTATCAAAGCTTGATATAATAATTCTTAAATAGTCAAAAACAACAAATTCATAATACTCAAGAGTAACAAATAATTGATAATCAAAATTCAAAAACAATTAAAACCGAATGTATATATAGTTGTATGATAGGACAAAATTCTAATTAGAATAGTAATAAATGATAAATTTCTAATTAGACTAGGATTAAATTTATAATATTAATATAATAAAAATAATAAATTGATATCATAATTAGAATAGGATTAAAGTCAAATTCCTAATTAGAATGAGATTAAGTTTATAATATTAATAAAAGAGCTATCAATAAGGAATTAATAAATTTAAATATAATATATATATATATATATTATAAGATATTAAATCATATTATTTTTATATGTATAGGAATTCTAAAAATTTTTTAATTGTAATAGGACTAAATTATTTTTAATGATATTTTTAATTAATCAACTAATAAAATATCAATAGAATTATTAGTTTTCTAATTAGAATAAAACTAAATTATTTTTCAATTAATCAATAAAATTTAAAGGAGCAACCCAATGTTTCCCTCATATATATATATATATATATATATATATATATAGAAATTCCTACACATGTAAAAAAGATTATGATTTATTGTATTATAATTTGAATATTAAAATTCTCATGCCTATCTTACTTCTAATAAATAGTTGAAACTAAAAAATAAAAGATATTATTTTGACAAATATTAATCTTGTAATCCAAATAAAATTTAAATTTTTATTTATAAAATATAAATTGAAAGGAAAGAAAAAAAGAGAAAGGTAAGTGCAAGTATACCAAAGATACGGCGGACAATAGATATTTAGTGAAAATATATTCTAAATTTTAGTAATAACTTTAGCAACTGATAAAAATTTATTAGAAGAGACATAAAAAATATATTTTATCAAAATTTTTCTTCATTCATAATCTTTGAAAAGAACGATGATGTTGAAGTTTAACCACTCAAGCGACCGTATTATTGATTTACTCATCAAAATACCTTCTACTAGAAATTCTCTACTACAAGCTTTCTACTAAAAATTTTAAAGGATTAAAACACAAAACGGAGATATATAAACTCAAACATATGAAGATTTATCTTCATGAGAGAGAGTAAATATGCAATGCACTATTTTTCTCTTTATCCAAAGTTTTTTTTTCACCAGTAAAGGATTTTAATGACATAGTATTTCAAGGCGTATTTAAGACAAAAATAATATACTATTTTTCCTTCACTAAGAATTTTTTTTCCTATAAAATTTTTTATTAATAAGTTTTTAATGAAACATATTTCATAAAGAATCAACATCCAATTAAAAATGTAATGAAAAAAGTGAATATCCTATCGTGAACATTACCTTCTTAAGTTATGTAAAACTCTACCAAGTTCCACACACACATATATATATATATATACTCTCTGTGTTTTCCTATCATTTTTACAACACTTAACTACTTAAAAAAGAAAAGAAGATATATATCCACCGTTATATATTAAGGTCAAAAGTGCATATAGATAAGGCCCATAGCTGTTACCCATAACCATAAGCCTTCAAATATTTGAGAGCCCACCCAACAGCACACTCCGGAAGGTGCAAGAAAACTCTATCCTTCTTTCCTCTTCTTCTTTCTCTACTTATCCCATTTTCACATAGTTCAACCCTCAACTTCATTTCATTTGTCTCTTCTTCTTCAATTCCAATGTCAATCGTCCCTGTAAGTGACCAAAGAGGTACAATAGCCAATCCTACCTCTCCAGACCTCTGGGAACTAGAAGGCTTCTTCCCTTTACTAGATCCATTTCAAAACTTTCCTTTCCCTTCTTCACTTTCCACTCACTTCCCCTCAGTTTTCTCTTCCCTTGAAACCCAGGTGGATTGGAGAGAAACCCCAAGAGCCCATGTGTTTAGGGGTGTGTTTGGAGGGTCCAACAATGAAGATGTGTTGGTTTACATTGACGATGACAATACTCTTCAAATAAGTACAGAGAGTGGTAAGTTCATGAGCAAGTTTAAGTTGCCTGATAATGCTCGAAGGGACAAGGTTAGTGCTTCTATGGCGAACGGAGTTCTCATTGTTACTGTTCCTAAGGAAGGCGGTGATAGGATCCCTAATGTAAGGGCCATTGAAATTTCTGGTTCTGATTAGAAAATATGTATAATTAGATCTTGTGCTTCTGTGTCTGTGGAGAGAGGGTTTTTGTGTGTGGCTGTGATGTAATAAGATGTGTTCTGCTGTGAGGATGTAAAGATAGATTTGCTGAAATATATATGGTTGGAATAAATCTTGTCATATGAAATATAAGAAAATTGCTTTTAAAAACTGAATTAAAGTCGCAAATTTTCCGGATCCAGCACTTTATTTGGCTATGGTGCGAACAAGAATTAGTCAAACTATTTGGCTCCCGTGTGAATAAAAAATTAATCAATTTGTGAATTGATAAGCAGATATAGTCTAAACACAATTAGTCAGTTAAATGAATAATATAGTCTGAATGCTCCGTGGTAAATAAAAAAAAAAGTAAGATAAAGAGCTATTTCAAGTAACAAAGTAAGAAATAATTGGAACACAACTGAGAGCTCTTCTTTCTATTCTAGGGTTTTTCCTATCTTTTGGGTTTCGTCCCTTTACTTTAAATCCCTCTTTACCCTACTATTTCAACTTTCCATTTCCATGGTTATTCGTTCAAAAAGTCCTGTTGCTTTCATTGTCCTTTAGCCTTTTCGTCCTTCTCCTTCTTGTGTGCCCCTCATTCCTTCCTTTTGGCTTCTTCCTTTACGGACAAAGCTCCGCTAATAGTTAATGCTTCTCACCTTTCAAACACGACATCATATGATTCCAGTCCAGTGCTAGCATTAATTGAAGAAGATAATAGAAGCATTAATAGTAAGAATGTGCTTGCTGGGAAGATTATTACATCTAGAAAGTACAGTGCAGAGGTTGTTAAAGAAATCATGACTAAGTCTTGGCGCCACAAGGAGAATTTCTCTATGTACTCAAGAGAGGTAAACACCTTTGTTTTTACTTTCCATAATGCATGTGATGTCCAAAGGATTCTTGCAGGAAGACCTTGGACTCTTCAAAACCAACATATGGTTCTAAAAGAATGGCCACCGGAGATTGCTTTTAATGATATTGATTTTAATTTATCTCCTTTCTGGATTCAAGCTCATGGTCTGTCCCCAAGCCAAATGAACCGCTCAAATGCAAGTCTGATTGGTAACTTAATTGGGGGATTATTGGAAGTTGATCTTAGGCAAGATGAAGCCCATGAATGGCAGCGATATCTGAGACTTAAGGCCAACGTTAATTTCACCCAACCTTTGTTACTGGGGTTTAATAACGGAAAAGCACAAGGTGAATTAAATTGGGTGAGTTTCTATTATTAGAAAATGCCAGATATTTGTTATTACTGCGGCAAGATGGGCCATATAATCCAAAACTGCAGTGAAAAATGGGAAAATGTAACGGTCCATTTTTCCATATCATTTTTCAGTTAATTGTGATTGATCGGTTTGTGAATTGTACCATTGATCCGAGAGTTGATATTATTTTGATCAGAAAAAGTTATTATGCATATCTAATATTTTATTTAATATTTTTAGAGTATGTTTGCATAATTTAGATGGGTAAAAAATATTTTATGAATATTTTTGGAGAATTAAGACATTTAATGAATATTATTTTCTAGTGTAGTATGTTAAGGAATAATTAAAAAAATATTTTTATGGAGTTAATTTAATTAATTGGTGGAGTTAAATAATAATTAGAGGAGAATTATTGCATGAATATTTAGAACTATTAGATGAGAATACTAAAGACTTGCTCATAGTCATTCATTTAGCATCAAATCAAATAAACAAGTTTGACTTTGCCACTTAAAGTGACAACTCACCAAGCAACACTATTCCTCTTTCTTCTTCCTCTCATTCTCCACGCCAACTTCTCCTCATTCTTCTCCATTTTCTCTCATTTCTCTACTTCAAAACTTTACCAAATCACCTAGTTTAAGCTTTGAAATAGCAAATAAACACTAAGACTCAAGTTTAGGAGTAAGAATTTGAAGTTTTAAGCTAAGGAATCTGAGTCTCCACCAAGAACAAGTAAGTTGTGAAATTGTGAAATTATGAATTAATAAGTAGAAATCAAGGTTTAAACTTGTAATTTATGCATAAAATCATGCTTCGTCTATTTCTTTTGTTAATTTTTTTATTTTAATAGGTAATTTTTCTACTTTGAAGAAGTTGGAGAATCCTCCATCAAAGGAAAGGAAAAAGCCAAAGACTAGAGCTTTCTAAGCTTCTTAAAACTTATTCTAAAGGTTAGTGCATTATTACTTCATTTCCCCTTTCATTTTTTTCAAGTTTCAATTTTTAGGTTTTGAATGATTTTGAAGATTTTGTGTTTGTGTTGGAGGAATTGAACATTTGATTGTTTTTATATGAATTTCTATGATTTCTAAGCATTGGAATAATGTTTGAATGGGAAGAGAAACATCTCTCTCCCCTTAAACCAAGATTGGCCGAACCTCTTTAGGAGAAAGGGCCCTTGGTTTTGTTTCATGCTTTTGTATTTTTATGTTTTTAATGTGTGCTTGAATGGTCTCCCTTAAGATTAATGTGGTTAATTTAGAAAGAAACATTTTCCCTTTGATTTGGAAGAAGTGGCCAAACCTAAATAGGTGAAGGACATTATGTTTTCTTTGATTTCAATGCTTGATTTTAACTTAAATGAGTTTGTTAATAAGTAATTTAATGATGGTTAAAATCTCTTTCTTGAATACAAAGGTTTGATAAATTTTCAAGACTTAAAGAAAGCTTGAAATGTGTAAAAATAAGCTTGTAAGACTAAATGTGTTAAGCAAAGGTTTTTAATGTTTTAACTAAGTACTTTTAACTCGAAAAATGGTAACTTGAGGAAAGGAATCTCTTTCCTCTCTTGTTGACATAAGGAGGCCTTACCACCCTAAGGTGGTAAGGCATGCTCTTGTTTCTTTAAATATGGATTTTAAGTATTTTAAGGTTATGTGTTTAAGAGTGTTGTGAAAGCATGATTTTGGATTGGAACATAAATAGTTTTGATGAATTTCACAAGTTGTAAGTAAAAGAATTTTGAAATAAAAAATTTTAAGTTATGAAATGTTTGCTAAGGAATTATGAATGAGAAATAAGATTATTTATAAAAGAATGGATTTGTTTTGGGCTCTTATGTACTTGGTTGAAATGTGATATGATATGATTCATTTATGTAAAATGAGCATGCTCGGCTTTAATGCCATTATGATATGATATGAGCTATGATCATATGCTAGGGTTATCAACCCTTATGTTTAAGCGGACGCGCTTATTATTTATAAGTAGGCTTTAATGCCTTTATGATATAGTTGGCGACCTAAGGCCAAATATGTTATGATACGGAATCAAACCTGTTATTGTTTCTCCTGGTATGTTTGAGGCCCAAGATATAACGAAAATAACGAAACATATGTTTTGGATGTTAAAAATACTTTTGCTATGTTCTAATTGAAAGTAAGGAAATGTATTTTAATTGAACACTTTATATATATTTATGATTTTGATAACTTATGGTTAAGTTTTCATATGACTTATGTTTTAAGTGTTTTTAATATGATTTATTTCTAAGCATTTCATATGAAATATATTTAAGTATTTTGTTTAGCACCATTGAGTCTTCCACTCAGTGCGTTGATTTTCATTACGCGCAGATTGTGAGCAGTGGATGCTACCTGAAGACCGGAGGCGTAGTATCAGAGAGGAAACTATGTTTAGGGTAGGATATATTTGGAAATGGATAAAAATATTGTAAAAAGTTTGAGGTTGTAAATATTGAATTGTAAAATTAATGAGATTTGAGATTATTTATATTACTTTATCTATATGAGAATTTAAAGTGAATGATCATTAGTATTTATTTCCTTAAATTGATGATACTATGTTAAAATAGAATCTAAGATGATTGTTAAGATTATATAGAAGTACTACATGATCTATTGTATTGATTGGAGTTTTGGTGGTTTGGAGGAATAAATATTGAAAGTATATCTATTTTCTTGTGTGGCAAGTCGATTTTTAGGGGAAACTCTTGTGAATTTTTCATAGGAATTTTCCTAAAACTTTTATTTTATTTTTAAAAAATATATTACTTGCCTCCTTATGATAACTTAGCCACTTCTGATATATGATTTAGATTTATTTAGTAAGATAAGACAATGCTCTAGCACCGAATGTGGCATTCGTCGTCTGGTCCTCCGAGATTGGATGGTGGGTGTTACAGAAAATGATTGCAGAGACCAAAACATGAAGTCATATTTAAGATTTGGTCCATGGCTTCGTGTAATTACATCCACCAACAGGTCTCTACACGTAGAAGGAGTTACTGAAGAATTGGAACAGACGATTCAGAATCAATTAGGGCTTCACACCACTAAACATATTGAAGATAGAAAGGAAGATAGTCAAGAAAGGCACGTGCAAAGCAAGAAGTCTGACACAACATTCAATCAATTAAATGCTTCACCTGTTAGACATGAAAACTGTATACCAGGCAACTGTCCAAAGAGGCTCGAGAAAGGTTGTAGCAGTAACTCTACCATTCAAGACTGTCCAAGTGGCACCCTAAGCCTTCAAAACTCCTCAACCCTAAACCAAATCAGCCATGATAACCTATTCAACCTATCACATCATGACCTACCTTCATTAAATGCTAGTTTTGATCAACCTGCACACCTTAACCAAGAGCATGATTCTTTGCATGACCGAACCCTTTTTACAGTTATGACCCATTCTATACCAAGCCCAACTACCAACATTAATCCAGAAAACATGGCCCAAAGATCCAATTGCCCAAATCAATGCCTAAACCTGAACACAGATTCAAATTCCTCACTCTTTTCTCTTGGGCCGAATAAGGTCACTTGGCAATCTAGAAAAGAGAAATTCCTTGAGAACATCCAACCCATTAATACAGGCCTCCAAGACCTTTTCTTGCTAGGCTAACACCCTCTAGACCAAATGTCTCTAGACAAACTGGTGTTGATTACAAAAGACATCTTATTTCCACAATTCAGTACTAATAATCAACAGACCCTGATAGAGGAGGCTTCAAAGGCAACAGACTTGCTCATTAATCAAGACAACATTTTACATCAAAATACTTCCTCAGACCCTATACCTAAGAAGAAGCAATGAAAAAGAATGACACGTAGCAAGGGGGTTGTTATAGAAGAATTGATTGACGAAAATAATGTAGCTTTACAAAGTTGTTATGATTTGCATAATAGAAGCACAAGGAAGAGGCCTTTCATAGAACAATTGGTGTTGGAAAACAAGAAAATCTTCCCTAATGATACAATGGTGGAGGAAGCCAGCCATAAATGGCTCCAAGGGGATCAATGAAGCTTTTGAGCTGGAATTGTCAGGGTTTGGGAATCCCTTGACAATTCATAATCTCAAAGGGATGTTTAAATCCCATTCCCTTGATATTGTTTTCCTTGCTGAAACTAAAAATAGTGATGCTTTTGTGACTAAGAAAATTTGTACATCTGGATACCATGTGTTAGATACAATACATCCTGAGGGGAAAGCAGGTGGTTTAGTTTTAATTTGGTGGGAGACAGTAAATATCAAGGTCATTAGAAAAGAACAACTCTTTATGCATACCAGGGTGAAAGATGATAATTTGCATCTATGCTAGGATCTTATATGTGTTTATGCTAACAGTGATGATATGCACCAGAAGGAGCAATTTAATTTTCTTATTCGATATCAGAACGTCCTATCTGATTATACTCTTTTTGCTGGGGATTTCAACTCTATTTTGAGCTTAAAAGAAAAACAAGGTGGAGGATCTTATGAAATGTGGAAACTGAATATGTTTCGGGATTTTGTCAATAGCATGGCGCTGGCTGATTTAGGCTTTCAAGGTCATCCAATTACATGGAATAATCAAAGAGATGGACTTGGGAATGTTCAGCAAAGATTAAATCATTTTCTTGCCATTAGTTCTTAGTTTATTAAGTTTCCTAAAGAAAACATTTACCATCTTGATGACTTGGGATCAGACCATCGTCCTATCCTCCTTGATGTCCATCCAAATGCGTGGAGAAGTCCTAAATATTTCCATTTTGATGACAAGTGGACCTTAAATCCTGAGGTTTGTCATATGGTGGAAGAGGCTTGGCAATATGAGACAACTGGCTCATATTTGTTTAAAGTTTTTTCCGAACTTAAGAAATGTAAGCGAGCACTCTAGGTGTGGCAAAATACAATTCTGTGAACTCACAAAAATGGCTTCAAGAACTCAAAATTCTTCTCAAAGAAGCTAAACAAAGTGGGGATGGTTGGAGTAGCAATAGAGTGCAAAATTTAGGAGCCCAAATAAAGGATGAAGTTGTTAAAGAAGAAATCTGTTGGGCTCAAAAATCAAGACAAGTGTGGTTGCAAAAGGGAGATAATAATACTGCTTTCTTTCATGCTAAAGCAACTCAGCGGTACAAAAGAATTTCATTCATGGTATTGAAGATGCTCAAGGAGTATGGCATACTAAACAAAAAGAGATCATAGCTGTTGCCTTGGATTATTTTCAAGCGATATTCATATCCTCCAACCCCTGTAACTATCAAAGGGTCTCTCAAGGTATCCAATGTCGAGTTACTTCTGCTATGAATGACTCTTTAATTCGGGAGGTCTCTGATGATGAGATTCAGCAAGCAGTATTTAGCATCCATCCATCAAAAGCTCCTGGTGATGATGGCATGACAACTCGATTCTTTCATGTGTACTGGGATGTTATCAAAGAAGACATTTTCAAGGCTATTAGAAGCTTCTTTAGTTTAGGAAGAATACTTAAAAATATCAATCACACCATTATCTCTCTGATTCCTAAAACTAAAGAAGTTAAAAACATGCAGCATTTGAGGCCTATTAGTTTGTGCACAGTGTATTACAAAATCGTACAAAGGTTCTCACTAACAGATTGCAGGGACTCATGCCCTATGTAGTTGGAGATCATCAAAGTGCTTTCACAAAAGGCAGACTTATTTGAGACAATATACTATTAGCTCATGAACTGATGCATTCCTTAAAAACTAGAAGTAATGGGAGGTATGACATGGCTATTAAACTTGACATTAGCAAAGCCTATGATTGCATTGAATAGGGTTTTCTTAGTCATATGATGAACCAACTTGGTTTTCACTCTAAATGGATAAATTGGATTATGGCATGTGTTACTTCTATTTCTTATTCTGTCAAAATCAATGGACAAAAATATGGTTTTATCACTTCCTCTAGAGGTCTTAGGTAGGGAGATCCCTTCTCCCCTTATCTATTTCTTCTATGTGTTGAGGGATTCTCTGACATGATTACGAGAGTTGAAAGAATGAACCAAATCTCAGGTGTTAAAATCGCTAGAAGGTCTCCTCCAATATCTCATTTATTATTTACTGATGACTCCATTTTGTTTTGTAGAGCATCTGCGCAGCAAGCCATGCTCATCAAAAGCATCCTTACTCATTATAGCCAAGCTAGTGGCCAATAGATTAATTTTCGCAAATCTTCTCTTTTTCAGCTAGAACACACCTTATGCTTATAGCGGCTCAATTGCTTAATATCTAGAAATTAATCACATAGGAGGGCAAGATAAATATTTGGGTCTCCCATCGGTTATCTCACTAAAAAAGGATCAGTTTTGCTGAAATTCAAGAAAAAATAAGGCGACGGCTCATGAATTGGAAAGAAAAATTGCTTTCAGTTGCAAGAAAGAAGTCCTAATCAAAGCAATTGCTTCAGCCATTCCTATTTATTCTATGTCGTGCTTCAAGCTTCCTATTAGTTTATGCCATAAAATTAATTCTATGATAGCTCAATTTTGGTGGGGCTAGAAAAAAGATGAAAAAAGACAACACTGGTTATCATGGAATTCATTATGCAAATGAAAAGCAGAGGGAGGTTTGGGCTTTCGAGATTTAGAATGTCTCAATTTGGCTTTGCTTGGAAAGCAATGTTGGAGAATCCTTAAATTTCCAGAATCATTGCTATCTCGAGTTTTAAAAGGAAAATATTTTCCTTTTTCATCTTTTCTTGAAGCTAGACATCGGCATAATCAATCTTGGGGATGGCAAAGTATTTTAAAAGGAAAAGAATTGCTCAAGCAAGGTATTCGATGGGAAATTAGAAATGGGAGATCTATTGTTTATGATGATCCATGGCTACTAACAAAATTCCCCTTCAAGCCACGCCTTCTGAATGGTGATCATAGCAGGATATATTGGGTTTCACAACTTATTGATTCCACCACTAGTACTTGGAACTCTACTACTTTTGTTGATGAAGATGCCAAAGTAATCTTATCTATTCCTATCAGCATCACTACAGCTCAAGACACTTTAGTGTGGCATTATACAAAAAATGGAGAGTATTCAGTTCATTCAGGTTATCATGAAGCTTGCAAGCAAAAAGAATTATATTCTTCTCAGCATCAAATGAATTCGAGCTATGGAGCAATTCAACAACAATTATGGAAGAATGTATGGTCATTGAATTTTCCAAATAAAATCCACATCTTTTTATGGAGAGCTTTACACAACAGTCTTCCTGTGGGGGGTCTCCTAGCCAAAAGGTTCCCTACAAGAATGAACCTTTGTAAGTTGTGCTCTGATGTAGAGACCTCACATTTGTTTTTTTTGTACCACAAGGCTACTGCTGTTTGGATTCATTCTCCTCTGTAATTACGGTCCGCGAATTTCAATGGAATGGAGTTCAAGGAATATTAACAAATTATTTATCAAAACTTTTCTAGCTCTGGAGATTATGATATGGTAGCTCTTGCTATTTTTATTTTATGGCAGATTTGGAAAGCAAGAAATGCCCTCATTTTTTACAATCAAGATTGGAACTGGAAAGAAATCCTTGAGAAAACATTTTTTCACAATCAAGAATTCAAAGATGCTTATAGACTTTTGAATCACCCAAATGATCAACCCTCATCATCTCTTGAAGTCTCTACAGGTCCTTGGTCTCCTCCACCTCCTAATGTTGTGAAGATCAATTTTGATGCAGTTGTGAACAACAAGATGAATTATGGTTGCATTGTCATTATAACACGTTCTCATTTGAACAGGGTTATTACAT
The DNA here is from genome assembly GCA_948099535.1 of Jatropha multifida. Classification (NCBI taxonomy): domain Eukaryota; kingdom Viridiplantae; phylum Streptophyta; class Magnoliopsida; order Malpighiales; family Euphorbiaceae; genus Jatropha; species Jatropha multifida. The sequence goes on from CANUEX010036112.1 coordinate 31,915, forward strand.
GGTTAGTAAAGCAAATCCCTTTTCAAACCAGCCTCATTATTATGGAAGCATTGGCTCTTAGACAAGCTGTGACAATGGCTTTGTAGCATTATTTTCATAATGCAATTTTTGAGAGAGACTCAAAAATAGTCATGGATGCAACTGCAAAGAGAACTTCTTCTTTGGTTTGTATTCAAGGCTCAATACATGATATTTCCTATTTAACTATTCAATTGTCTTTAGTTTTCTTTAAGTTTATTAGAAGACATTCTAATAAAGATGCCCACAATCTAGCTAGGAAAAGTTTAGATATATCCTTTTGTATTAATATCTCATCCAAGTCTCTTGGATCAAGGAGAGATATGGATGGTAGCTTCTTTTTCCTCTTTTTCAATGAACTTTTGTTTGGTAAAAAAAAAAAAAATAAACTTTTGCTATTTAAAAGAATCTATAACTCTTTCTAATTTAGAATTCTGCAAAGTACATCAAATCAATATTGTATTTTTTTAATTTTTTATATACACAGTTTATTATTAGATTTTTATATAAAATTATAAAAATTTATTAATTTATATCCCTTAATCTTTTTTTAAAAATAAAAACTCTTCCTTATTTATAATTTCTTTTTTTTTTGGGAATACCTAATTTAGAATTTATAAATAAGAAGTCACATTAAATAAACTTTTAATTAAAATAGTTAGAAAAAAGGCTACGGTGTCAAATTTGTTCACAATTTTTCCTATTTTTTTTTACGGTGAAATCTCTTGAGAATTTGCAGAAAGTTTCACTTTATTTGTTCAATCACCCAAAGTTATATGATTTGTGAAAAGAATTGAATTATCATTTACATTTCAATATTTATGATTTCTCTCAAACAAAAACATTTTATATGAATTACTCTATGAGCTTTCTTCTTCTACCATCACCAACTGGTCCAACTCGGTCCTCACTATACCAGCTCAGTTCCACCCATGAACAAATCCTCAAGAATGGGAGCTATAATTACCAGCCCCCCATTTTCCTCTTCCACAAAGAACAGCCAAGCCAAACCAACTTCAAAATATAAACCAATAAGAAGATAAATTGCCTGAGAAAGAGAAGCTTTTGAAAAAAAAATGAACCTCTTGTGATCTCGTCATGTAAAAAGATCCCCATGGCTTCAAATGTAAATTAATTTTTCTTAATTTAGTTGTGCCTGCATATATTGTTTTTTCCACCATTGAAAGAGCCTTTATCAATTCATCCAACAGTTGTTAGAAAAATCAGGTGTTAGTACCTGAATGTGAATAATGTTAATTTGGAAGAAGATTGAGGTCAAAATGTATCACAAAATAGCAGGCTATATGTACAATACTCAGTGCTCCAAAACCTTGATCTTTTCAAGACAATTTTGCATGCTCTGAGTAACCTCAGCTGAAAGGCGATCCCCAGCCGCAAGCTTGCACTGTTCAAATTTCAATTCATCATACTTCAAGGCAGCAGTTTTGCAGGCCTTGATACTTCCTAGTTTGAAAGAACAATCAAAACAAAAGAAGTATGATGAGCGCAGAATTTAAAATTAGAATAACATTCAACACCAATATCTTTTCATTGTTCAATGTGATTATGCATGATACTATGGAAATTAAGGTATAGCCATTCAATGTTAACAGTGTGGTGCAAACTGCTCCCAACATAGAGAATCAAACCACCTCGAGAAAATGAAGGAAAAAAAGAGTTCAGGGAATTTCTTGTTTATAAAGGCTTCATGAACAAAACCTGGTCTCTGGGTTTAATAAGAAGCTAGTGTAATAGCAGAATATCCTGTATAAGAATTTCAAATGAATTGAAGAGAAGCATTCCCATAATATCACTGTTATCGCTACTAACTAGAGCATTTAGGATATCAATGACTTCTTTCTTTTCTTAACGCGAATAACACTCGGATTTTCAAAACTAACAATGAACACAATCTAAAATTTGTGCATTAACGGCACACCTTTCTATTCACATGCCAAAAGCTTTTCCTGTCATATCATACAGCTTACACACATTGTATAAATTACAGGATAAAACAAATAGGTTCTCTTATGAATAAGTTGCCAAAATTTTTTTTGGTGCTAATTTAAGCTTTTAATGAGGAAAATGCAGCATAGTAAAAGTTTAGTAAAGCTTCATTCTTCACATATTATTTCTATTAACTTCATAAAATCAACAATAAATCAATAACAAAATCTTCACACATTATGCTTTTAATTCTTGCTTTTCCCTTTTTTAGCCACTGTCACGAGTTATTTGACTTACCACTTAGGTACAGTAAGTTGAATAACACTGGACAATTTCCAATTCTCCTAACCATGGTAATTGCTGACCAAACCTTTTGGTAGTCCTCCCGAGCGGACCTGATGATAACTAGCTTTGTATTGGGATTCACATACTTGACTGCAAATGCACCAGATTTAGAAAAACAATAAACAGAATCAGTATTTTATAGAAGATGAAAGTGATTTTACATATGATCAACCAGATTAAGCAACAAGTTACTCACCTTGAAAAGATCCAATTGATGAAGCCAAACCACACTCACCATAGTTTTCCAGAATACTGTCTTTAATTGCTTTTGATACATTAAACTGTGTAATTATGATGGGATCATCACTCATGGGGTCTCTAGTTGGATCCAAGAAAACTTCCATTACTAGATACCTATTTTTAAATCCCACCATTTTCCTTTACCTAAAATATGAATCCAAACAAAAACAAATCAACATCAAGAAGTGGTATTCTTTCACTCTTGCTAGCACAAAATCGCACATTTTGTGCAATTAATTTTTTTTCATATGAAAAATATGTAACTTTAATTTAACATAAAATATGTTGTACGTAATTATATATTCAGGAGTTCAAAATACTTATTCATAATGTCCTTCAGAAAAAAAATGACTCATGATCTCAAAATGAGAACATTTTGTTAAGGCTCAACATACATTAGTTTCCATCAAATATAACTAACTTCATAATTTAGTTACATATATTTTCCTGAAAAAAGTAAAAACAAAATTACAACAAAAAGAAAGAATATCTGTTTGAATTATATTTCAAACTAAGCGGGAAAAAACACTAAAGCTGCAGATTCAATAAAGAATCTGTAGCAACTTAAAAGATCCAATCCAACAGTAGTACTATGCCATATCAAACAAATGAGATGGCACAATCAAAAACTTAGTCAACTTAAATTAGCTGGACGAGAAAATTGTTTATACATAATTTATCTATATGATTTTAGTAATGCCATCAAGACATTCCTTGAGCCCATCTGTTAAAATATTGGACTCAACCACCTGTTAAAATTGAACATTCCCCTAAAAATTGGACTTAACTACCTGTTAAAATATCCATAAATCACAAAATAATATACAAAGCCCATCCGTCGAGCAAATCCTTATCAATCATACCCATCCGTCATTTACAACATCCATCAAAATCTCATCCTCAATATCCAATCACATGATTTAATTTCATTATATAAATATCCAAACATAATCACATCCCAAACTTCAAATATATATATATATAGCACTAAATAATTCTAAATCCTAAATCAATAACCAATTGCAATCTTCTAACATAAATGCCATAAACCAATAAAAATTAATTTATTCATAAAGCAAAAGACTAATTTATTCTATTTATATTAAGCTATTCAAATACTGTAATTTCTTCCTATTGAATTATATCAACTCTAGTACTTAGCTAATCTAACCATAAAAGCTAAAATATTCTATTAATTTTAAATTCACACAAATAATTCAATTTGTCATTAGCAAAGTAAGTATACTTCACTAACCTACTAGTTTAAATTTTCTAATATCATAACACTCAAATTTAACCCTCTTTTCGTGATTTTGCTGCTTTAAAGCCAAATTTCTAACTTTGCGTTTAAGTTATAACTAAAAGTGCTTGGATTGCAATATTAATTATACATTCGTAACTCTATACGAAAAACGCTGCATTCTGCCTCTATGGAACTCCGGTCACCGGTGCCACCGCCGTCCACGCTGGCTGGAGCGGCGGCAGGTCCCAAATTTTGCAACCCATATGTTATTTTGCTCCAAATTTCAAGTTGATCACGTTTCTTACAATTATTTTTTACCAACTAAGCCCATTTCTATCATTTTTCCATTTTTTATCATTTTAACACCTAAAATAAAATCTCCCTAAAATCTCCGATTATTGCACAAATTAAGCAAAGAAAATTATGTAAACGTATTTTTGAGTAGAAATTGACCTACCTACGGAATGGTTGTAGCCGGAAATTACCAAACTCGCCAGAAATCAAAATCTTGCAAATTCGATCCCGTGAGCCAACACCAAAACTTAACAAGGAGACAAAGAAGAGATTAGCCGGATGGCGCTCGGTAGCTCAGTAGTTGCTGCCGGTCCTTGTTCAGGCCGGTAAGGGTGAACGGCGGTGAATGGGAGAGTGATCGGGAAATAAAATTAAAGCAAAGAAAGAGGAATGAAAAATAAGAAAAAAGTATAGGACGAGAAAAAAAAGAAAGAAACAGAGAGGTACGGGCTGTGTTTAGGGTTGGCAGCGGGGGCGGGTTACCGCAAAAAACAAACTACCCGAACCGGTTATTAACCCATGTTATTTCTTGATTCAGCTTATTAACCCTTGTTAAAATCACAAAAATACGAAAAAAAAAAAAAAAGTCCAGGAACAAATTCAGCTTATTAACCCTTGTTATTTCTTGACTCTTGCATGTGGATGACTATCCAACACTTCTGTTTTACTCAATACTTCTGTTTCTTGTTAAATTTGCTTGCTTTTATTCAGACATTGTTTCAGAATCACATCATAAAAACAAACCTAGTAGATCTACAGTCTAGAAGACAATTCTTTTAGGTCCTTGTACATTTTATATTTAGGAAAAAAGGGGGAAAAAGAGAGATAGGCCATCGCAGATCTAATGTTCCTTGTATGATGGTCATTCATAAATCGGTACAATTATGACATCAAAAAATTAAGAGTAAAGGCCATCATATTAAATAAATGGAATTGTTGCAAAAACAAATTATATTTTTTGCATATAGAGATTTCACATTTTTTATAAAAAGCTGAACCCATAAATTAATTCAACAATTCACAATTTTTGTTTATCCGTATTTATAAAAAAAAGGAAAAGAAAAGAGAACGAAGCAAAATGAAAAAAGAAAAAAAATTGAGAATAAAAAAAAAATCAAGAACAAAATTGTGGCCGTGGCTGTAGAAGTGCAAAAAACGGGAAGGCAAGGCTAACCAGGCGATCGATGGCCAAGAGAACAAAAGCAACGGGAAGGTCTTCAAGGAAGATTGTGGCTATAGAAGTGCAGCCAACAAGCGCCGCGCAAGGAAGGGAGGAGAGAATACGTTTGAGTTGTTTAAGACTTGATTTTTGGATGATTATAATCTAATCCTGAGCTAAAACGACTTAGTTTTGATCATAGATTCATTTAAACCTCCTACATCACTCACTCACTCATTAATTATGATTAAAGTGTAAGATTAAAGTCTTTTTTATATTTAGAAGTTGTGTCACTCACTCACCAATTATTTTTCGGTAATAGAAAACTTAGGGTAGTTAGTAATATGTGAAAATTATGATCAATGATTAGAATGGTACAATGAAAGTGTGTTGGGCTCAAAACCCATAGGTCTTTGGATCGAAACCAAGTTTGGATAAAAATTTTAATAAACTTGAAGTGCAAGATTAGAGTGTTTTTTGTATTTAGAAGTTACGCTATTCACTAACCAATTATTCTTTAGCATTCGGAAACCATGGGTAATTAGCAATATATGAAAATTATAATTATAATTAACAACTAGAGTAGTGCAACGGAAGTGTGGACGGGAATAACCCACAGATTTTTGGATCAAAATTAGTCTTTGTCAAATATTTTAATGGAGTTAAAGTATAAGATTAAAGTCTTTTTTATATTTAGAAGTTGCGTTACTCACTCACTAATTATTCTTCGGTATTCGAAAACATAGGGTTGTTAGTAATACTTAGAAATTATGATCAATAATCAGAGTGCCGTAGCGGAAGCGTGGTGGGCGCACAACCCACAGGTCTATGGATTGAAACCAAGGAGTTGAACAATGATCAGAGTGGTGCAGCAGAAGCGTGGTGGGCGCACAACCCACAGGTCCATGGATTGAAACCAAGCAGTTGAACAATGATCAGAGTGGTGCAGCAGAAGCATGGTGGGCGCACATCCCACAGGTCCATGGATTGAAACCAAGCTGTTGAACAATGATCAGAGTGGTGCAGCGGAAGCGTGGTGGGCGCACAACCCACAGGTCCTTAGATTGAAACCAAGCTGTTGAACAATGATCAGGGTGGTGCAGCGAAAGCGTGGTGGACGCACAACCCACAGGTCCTTGGATTGAAACCAAGGTATTGAACAATGATTAGGGTGGCGTAGCGGAAGTGTGGTGGGTGCACATCCAACAGGTCCATGGATTGAAACCAAGCAGTTGAACAATGATCAGAGCGGTGTAGTAGAAGTGTGGTGGGCGCACATCCAATAGGTCCATAGATTGAAACCAGGCTGTTGAAAATAATCAGAGAGGTGCAACAGAAGAGTGGTTGGTGCACAATCCACAGGTCCTTGGATTGAAACCAAGCTGTTGAACAATGATCAGAGTGGTGCAGCGGAAGCGTGGTGGGCGCACAACCCACAAGTCCTTAGATTGAAACCAAGCTGTTGAACAATGATCAGGGTGGTGCAGCGGAAGCGTGGTGGGCGCACAACCCATAGGTCCTTTGATTGAAACCAAGCTGTTGAAAAATGATCAGAGTGGTGCAGCGAAAGTGTGGTGGGCTCACATCCCACAGGTACTTAGATTGAAACCAAGCTGTTGAACAACGATCAGAGTGGTGCAACATAAGTGTGGTGGGTGCACGATCAGGGTGGTGCAATGGAAGTGTGGAGGGCGCACATCCCACAGGTCCTTGGATTGAAACCAAGGTATTGAACAATGATCAGGGCGGTGCAACGGAAGCGTGGTGGGCGCACAACCCACAGGTCCTTGGATTGAAACCAAGGTATTGAACAATGATCAGGGTGGCATAGCGGAAGCGTTGTGGGCGCACATCCCACAGGTCCTTGGATTGAAACCAAGGAGTTGAACAATGATCAGAGCGGTGCAGCAGAAGCGTGGTGGGCGCACATCCCACAGGTCCATGGATTGAAACCAAGCTGTTGAACAATGATCAGAGTGGTGCAGCGGAAGCGTGGTGGGTGCACAACCCACAGGTCCATGGATTGAAACCAAGCTATTGAACAATGATCAGAGTGGTGCAGCGAAAGCGTGGTTGGCGCACAACCCACAGGTCCTTGGATTGAAACCAAGCTGTTGAACAATGATCAGAGTGGTGCAGCGAAAGCGTGGTGGGCGCACATCCCACAGGTCCTTAGATTGAAACCAAGCTGTTGAACAATGATCAAAGTGGTGCAGTATAAGCGTGGTGGGTGCACGATCAGGGTGGTGCAACGGAAGCGTGGTGGGCGCACATCCCACAGGTCCTTGGATTGAAACTAAGCTATTGAACAATGATCAGGGTGGTGCAACGGAAGGGTGGTGGGCACATAACCCACAGGTCCTTGGATTGAAACCAAGCTATTGAATAATGATCAGGGTGGCGCAGCGGAAACGTGGTGGGCGCATAACCCACAGGTCCTTGGATTGAAACCAAGCTATTGAACAATGATCAGGGTGGCGCAGCAGAAGTGTGGTGGGCACACATCCCACAGGTCCTTGGATTGAAACCAAGGAGTTGAAAAATGATCAGAGTAGTGCAGCTGAAGTGTGGTGGGTGCACATCCCACAGGTCCATGGATTGAAACCAAGATAGGTCCTTGGATTAAAACTAAGCTGTTGAACAATGATTAGAGTGGTGTAGCGGTAGCGTGGTGGGCGCACATCCCACAGGTCCTTAGATTGAAACCAAGCTGTTGAACAATGATTAGGGTGGTGCAACGGAAGCGTGGTGGGCGCACAACCCACAAGTCCTTGGATTGATACCAAATTATTGAACAATGATCAACGTGGTGCAGCAGAAGCGTGGTGGGCGCACAACCCATAGGTCCTTGGATTGAAACCAAGTAGTTAAACAATGATCAGAGTGGTGCAGCGGAAGTTTTGTTGGCACACAATCCACAGGTCCTTAGATTGAAACTAAACACTTGAAGTGTAAGATTAAAGTGTTTTTTATTTAAAAGTTGCGTCACTCACTCAACAATTATTCTTTGGCATTCGGATTCTAAGGGTAATTAGCAATACGTGAAAATTATAATTAATGATCAGAGTGATGCAACGGAAGCATGGTGGTTAAAGTGTAAGATTAAAGTCTTTTTTATATTTAGAAGTTGCGTCACTCACTCACTAATTAATCTTCGGTATTCAAAAACTTAGGGTGGTTAATAATACGTAAAAATTATGATAAATGATCAGAGTGGCGTAGCGAAAGCGTGGTGAGCCCCTAACCCATAGGTCATTGGATCGAAACCAAGCTCTGATAAAAATTCTAATAAAGTTGAAGTGTAACGTTAAACTCACTTAACAATTATTCTTTGTTTATGTAATAAAAATAAAATTACTATAAAGAAAGCTTCTGTTCACACCCAACACAAAATCTATTAGTTTGATGCTCAAGATAATAATAATTGACATTTTTTTTATAATAATTGTTATTGTTAAACTTATATTGAATAAAATATAATGCATACACTTTATTTAAATTAAACATATGAAAATTATGATCAATGACT
>CANUEX010036124.1:0-20282 GCA_948099535.1 Jatropha multifida
GTCATAATATGGGATTACTACTCCGATAGTCAAATGCTAATAGGAATGGATTTTGATAGTTTAGGCTTACTACGGGCCTCGGGTGCCTTAAGCTTACCTAGGTCCTAGTGCCAGTCCGGCCCACGGTTTTGGGTCGTGACAATTACAAATGATTATTTATTTATTTAAAATATTAATGTATTACTCGTTTTGTGTTGTGTGTTCTAAAAGTGTGAATGTCGTATTTTTTAAAAAATTATCATATTTCTTATGTTCTCATATCTCATATTTTATGTCCATACAACCTAACTCCTGATATATAAAACTATTCTATACATCAAGTTAATCATTTAAATTCTTTTTTTAATTAGTAATTAAAAATAAAATATTTTTTTCATTTGTTTTTACGTTATTGAAATAAGAAATTAAAATTTTTATTTATTTTATATTTATAATTTATTATAAATGATTATTTATTTATTTAAAATATTAATTTATTACTTATTTTATATATTGTGTGTTAAGCATGTGAATGTTTTAGTTGTTTAAAAATTATTATATCATGTACATTGTAGTATCTTGTATATCGTGTCCAAATAATTTAATTTCTGGTATACGAGATTATTTTATATACTAAGCCAATCAATCAAGATTTTTTTTAATTATCAATAAAAATGAATTTTTTTTTTAAATTTTATTTTTATCTTATTGAAATAAGAAATTAAAGTTTTTTTATTTTATGTTTATAATTTATGATAAATGATTATTTATTTATTTAAAATATTAATGTATTATTATGTGTAATGTGTCATAAGCATATGAACATCCTACTTGTTTAAAAATTATCATATTATGTGCATTCTCGTATCTTATATCTTGTGTCCGTGCAATCTAATTCCTAATATATGATACTACTCCATATATCAAACTAATCAATCAAGATATTTTTTAATTACCAATAAAAATAAAGTGTTTTTTTCTTTAAATTTATTTTCATGTTATTGAAATAAAAAATTAAGTTTTTTATTTATTTTATATTTATAATTTATTACAAATGATAATTTATTTATTTGATATATTAATGTATTATTTGTTTTGTATTGTGTGTTCTAAGAGTGTGGATATTGTACTTTCTAAAAATTATCGTATCTTGAACGTTCTTATATCTTGTATCTTGCGTTTATACAACTTAACTCCTGACATATGAGACTACTCCATATATCAAGCTAATCAACCAATATTTTTTTAATTATTAATTAAAAATGAAGTGTATTTTTTAATTTATTTTTATCATTGAAATAAAAAATTTATTTTTATTTTATTTTATATTTATAATTTATTATAAATGATTGTATATTTATTTGAAATATTAATGTATTATTTATTTAGTATAGCGTGTTCTAATCTGTTTTACATTTTAAAAATCATTTCTGTAAACGTATGAATTACTTATTAATTGTTTTGTAATAAAAAATAAATTTATATTAATATATTATGTTAATGTTAGTGATAATTTTTTTATAGATATTAATCTTAATTTTATTTATATTTATAATTTATTACAAATAATTATTTATTTATATTAATATATTAGTGTTAGAGATAAATTTTTCTATTAATATTATTTTGATAAAGACATTATTTAAAATAATTTATCTTTTTTCAATTATATTTTATCTTCTTACAATAACTGTTCTAAATAATTATTGTCCTACTAATATTTGACTTTTTCAAAAATTTATATTTGACATCCTCACAATATAAATTACTGTTCTATTTTTAAATATATATAGATATATATCGGATTCATAGGTGCCACGCGGCACTTGCATTGGTGTCTAAGCTGAGTTTGCAATTAAGTACGGACTCAATGTCGTGAGGGAAAAACTACATGGTATTATACAATAGTTTGACCAATTTTTTTAAAAAATATTCCTCGTTGCTCTCAAAATATAGGTCACGGCGAATCAAATATATGTATTCAGCGGAGATCAGATGAATAAAATATGACTAGGTGATGGGAGTCATGTTGTTGTGACGAGAGTATTAAAATAATATTAAATGTGAAATTTATATATACAATTATAAAAATAAAATATATATGAGTCACTTTTAATATTATTTTAATACTCACTCCCGTCGTTTAGCATTTTTCAATATGAATATATGTACGTCAGGATTCATAAGTGCCACGCGGCACTTTCTTGGTGCCTAAGCTGAGCTTGTGATTAAGTACGGAGTTAATGTCCATGGAGGAAGGACTCCGTCGTACTTGTACAAGATCTGATCCATTTTTTTTTTAAAATATTCCTCCTCATGCTTAGAATATAGGTCGCGGATGAATCGAGTGCCTTAAAAGTTTTCCTCATTTTTTCCTATAGATCCAGTGGAGATCAAATGAAGGCTCATTGATTTGAGGCCATTCCACTAGTTTTTATTTGAGTTTATTGCTATTTTGGGCGTCAAGTCACTACATGCAACTACCAATCATCAACATTTTGATGAGCTTGCAATCATTGCTTTCTCCTGCATTTTAGCTGCACTGGTCTCTGCCTAGAAATCTATGGAATGGAGAAAGAGTTACTATATACGTTGTTATTACAACGAATGGTTTAAATTTGGTGCTTTGTGTGTGTAATGTACGTTGTGAACTGCATTATGGCGAGATGACATTCACCTGAGCATGGGCCCGATATATGACGATAATCACTGTTTGTTCTTTCAATGGGACACAAAAGATGAGGGCAAAGGAGGATTTTGCCACCGGGAATCCATCTTTTGATTTTGAGGTTCCTTCTTTCTACCCTAGCCAAGATGACTGCTTCATCTGCTCTGTAACCAAGGAAAATATTGCGGAAGAAATTTCAATATGCGTGGATTTGATGGTGATATTGGCGTTAGACGTGTGCTGCACAACGGGCCTAACCATTATGATCGGAATTCGCATTTGAGGAAATTGAGAGCCAAATCGGTAGCGGCTCCTACTATGGCATATCATTCCACTGCCAGTATTAAGCTTTTTTTTTTGACAATTATATCAATTATTTTTTTCCTCCAAATTCAGTTAATTAAATAATTAATACCATTTTTTTGTCATTTTAAATTAAATAATAAATTAATAAGCTATTTTCACGGAGCACGCTATATAAGTGCTCACAAACTAAAAGCTAATAAAAACTAGTTGCGAATAAAAAAAATTTAATATAATAATTAAATTTTATAATATTTTTTTTTAAAATAGATGCATCGATGAATATATTCAATTGTATTGTGAGGAGCAAATAATAATAATTTTAAAATAAAAATTTAAAATTAAAATTAGAAATGTGTTTTTCGTGTTATCACGTAAATGCATATTTTATGTAAAAAAAGTAGATAATAACTTGGCCAGTCCTATCGAAAGTAGCCGTCATAAAAAGAAAAGAAGTCGAAGATCAAATATTTAACTTCACAACTAATACGGGCGCGTTTAAGATCAAATAGTTCAAGGCTTTTTGAAGACATCAGAAGCATTGATTTCGATTCTCAAACTGGTACCTGTTTGGTATGATTGGTTTTCACAACTAAATTAGTATTCGTCATACTTTATAATTTGCTAGTCTATGAGGTTTTGAGCTGCCTTATTATAATGAAATTGTGGAATTTTTTAAAAAGGCAAGAAATAGACCGCGCAACGATTTTCTGCACCCGATTATGAGCCTATAGCTGCCGTTTTGCCGTTTTAATCCTTATATTTATGGCTGCATCACTTAATTATTAGCTATTAACTGCAGCATTGCCGTTTTAATCACAGTTGAAGACCAGCACTGTTGTCGTTTAAACGCTAAAAAAAGAAGGCGGCTTGTTTCCGAATTCAAAAAGAAAGAATCGATTGGTGACGTGGAATAATAGCCTCGTCAGCAATAACTTATTTTATTTTTCTTCTGTCAACACTGGACACGTAGCTTATTAATCGGCCCTACTAACTCTGCCACGACGAACAACGGGGCATATCAAGTAGTCGTACCGGCACGTGATCACTGAAACGAAAACAGTTGCAGACTTCTGTCCTCGACTCTGCGTCTTCCTTCTTTTCTTTGTTTTCAAATTTTTTTTTAGAACTGTTTACTTTACCCTTCTTCGTTTCCATTTCTCGCTACCAGTGATATCAAAAATGAAGAAAATGATTCCAAATTCCAGGACTCGAGGCGATTTCAAGCTTCACAGGTTTCAGGTACACTTTACATTTTCTCTCTGGTCCAATGTTTCTTGTCCTTATCGTGTGTTTGTATCTATGCGTGAGCTTTCTTTTTCTTTCTTTCTTTCTTTCTTTTTCTTTCTATGGCGGTTTGTGTTGGATTTTTTTTTTAAAAAATGGCGGTTTGTGCTAGAGTTTTCTTTTTAAAATTTTAATTAATGGCGGTTTGTGGTAGACTTTTTCTTTTTTTAGTCTAGTTGCATATTGCACTTCACATTCTCGCGTTCTGACCCTTTGCTTCAAGTCCTTTTTGTTGTATTTGTATCGTATTTCTTTAGCTTTTTTTATATTTTTTTCTTGTATGGCGGTTTGTGCTTGAATTTTTTCAGATGTTTTTTATGGCTGTTTGTGCTAGAGTTTTCTTTTTTCAGTTTCTGGTGAATATTTCACTATTACAAACTAAAACTTCTCATGCACTTTGTCAAGGTGATGCATTCTTCACCCAAGAGTAAGATTAAGCGAGCATGGCCGGTCGCTTTTCGCCAATTTCGCGAAGATCATGGAAGGCCTAATCGTGTGGCAGAGACGGACCCAATCGACAATGAAAACCTTATTCCTGAAACAGCTCCTGCAAAATATTCACTGCCGAGGGTTTTGCAAGGAGGAGTTTCAATGAAGTCGGCCTCTCCCTCACATTTTACCATGAAGTCCCTTAGAGGGTCAACTACTAGCCGCGATAAAGTGATTAAGGTTCTGAAAGAGTACCATGAGATGCTTGACAAGCTCTTGAAGGAAAATGAAACGAATCAGGTGAGAAATCCCAACATTTACAAAGATGCTGCAATGTTTCTTCAAAAACAGCACAAATGGGTTAACGCAGCCAAAAGGTTGGGTTCAGTTCCTGGAGTTGAAATTGGTGACAAATTTCAATTCAGGGCTGAATTATGTGTGGTTGGCGTTCATTGTCAGTTCGAGAGAGGAATAGATTACATGAAGAAGGATGGGATTATAGTGGCCACAAGCATTGTTGCTACCGATAGGTATGCCAATGAAATGAAATCATCTGGTGAATTGATTTATTGTGGTGAAGGTGGGAATCCAAATTTTAAAAGTGGGCAACCAATTAAAGATCACGTTCTTGAACGAGGAAATCTTGCATTGAAAAATAGCATGCAACAAAGAACTCCTGTGAGAGTTATTCTATCTGAATATTGTAAGAGGTCTAAGTTATCTGCTCTTAGAGATACTCCTCAACAGAAGAATTTAGCGACCCCATATGTTTATGATGGCTTATACAATGTGGAAGAGTTATGGCAGGAAAGAGGCGAATTTGGTAAACTTGTTTTCAAATTTCGGCTGATAAGAATTGCAGGGCAACCGGGGTTAGTTCAAGGATTTCCCGGCAAACACAAAAAGGTAACACCCTGTATAAGGGGTCCTTTAATTAATGATATATCTGAAGGCAAAGAGAAGATGCCGATTGCAGTAGTGAATGAAATTGATGAACAGAGACCTTCAGTATTCACTTATGTTGCCAAGTTAACCTATCCGCAATTGAAGAATCGATCCATGTTAAGTGGTTGTGATTGTACCGGTCAATGCTCTGATTCCATAGATTGTTCATGCAAAATCAAGAATGGGCAAGAATTTCCATATGATAATCGCAGGCATCTTATTAAAGAAAAGCCCTATGTTTATGAGTGCGGTAATTCTTGCAAGTGTTCTGAATCTTGCATTAATAGAGTGAGCCAACTGGGCATCCGATTTCAACTTGAGGTGTTCAAGACGAATTCAAAAGGATGGGGTGTCAAATCAAGATCATACATTCCATCTGGAAGTTTTGTGTGCGAGTATGTTGGAGAAATTCTTTCAGCCAAGGAAGCAGAGGAAAGGGTTGGCAGCAGGGATGAATATTTGTTTCACATGGGAGATAACTATAGTAATAACAATTTTAAAGAAAAACAGGTGCCTATTTGCAAATCTCATCCTTCAAATTTCTCTGAGAAAGATATTGGGGGTTTTACTATTGATGCAGCGCAATGTGGTAATGTTGCGAAATTCATTAATCATAGTTGTTCTCCTAATCTCTATGTGCAAAAAGTCTTTTATGATCATCATGAAATGCCTCACGTAATGCTATTTGCCAAGAAGGACATACCTGCCTTGAAAGAGTTGACGTATGATTACAAGTATAGGTTAGGAGAACTTTGTCATATAAATGGGAATTTCAAGGCAAAGAAATGTTTCTGTTCATCTCTTAAATGTGCTGGAAAGTTTTACTGAATAATAAAAGCTAGACGAAGGGTATTTTTTTTGGGTGGACTGAATGTTTAATATCTCACTGTTGCAAAGTTTTGCTGACATGCATAGATAAGGTAGTTTTTTGTGTCGATTAGATGTTGAATGTGCATACTGAATGTAATGTTCTTTGATCTAATGTAATGCGTCTTTTTCTTGTCACTTTCTCTTATTGCATTTAATTAATATGCAGAAGTGCACGTTTATATCCACATGGTTCCTTTCTTTATATTTATAATGCATGCTTAAACTGAATTATGCTTGAACTGCAAAAGATTTTTCCTATTGCTGCTCTCTTTCTGTGCGTTTACTGCCTCTAAATCTGTGAATAATAGAGACCAGCAATCTGCATTTTATCTTCTCAAAACAGGGGAGAACTTTGTACAAGCTGAAGGTCATTACAGAGTACAATGCTGCCCGCAGTTTCTGTACAGTGAAAAACTTTGCCATTATCAAGATTTGCTCAATTGTTAATTCAGTTGGAATAGTGAATCTTTTGAACAAAGCTTGCTATAGTTGTATGAGATATTGTTAATGGAATTTTATTTGGAGCTTAATAACATAATAGCCATTAACTAGCTGCAAATTGGGCAACTTGGTAATGCTTTATCTCTATTGCTCTAGTGCTCTCTATTCTACAATGGCGGTTTCAGCGCATGTTAGGTTTTTCCTCTTTTATTTTAGTTCTAAAACTAAAACTGTGTTACTCTTTTTTTTAAAATAGCATTGTCAATGATGACTTTCTGTTCTCTTTAATTGTCAATATGCTTCAATAGTTTCGTTCAAGAAGAAGAAGAGAGTTGGTTGGAGAAGGAATACTCCCCTGACCGTGTTATTATTTTCTGCAAGTGATTACGTGCTATAACTTCTAGGTTGCCATTTTGATCCTTCACATTTTATGGCTGCATCATGATATTATTATTATTACCTATAAATGAACTGTTGTCATTTTTGTCAAAACTGAACTGAAAACAGTTTTATTTTCGTCGAGGTCTGTTCGGTAAAATTAATTATTTTGATAATTGTTAATTATTTTAATGGTATTTTATGACACGTTGTTCGAGTAACATTTTATGAAATATTAAAAATTAAATATTATATAAATTAATTTTTCATAAAAAATTATTTCAATTTTTAAAAATTAATCTAAACATTATTGATAAAAATTACTCATTACACCCTTACAAAAAAATAAGTCGGTCAGTTTCAAATTAAAAAAAAATAAATAAATAAATAAATAAAACCATTGGTCGTAGGATTTAATAAAAGGAGAAAGAATAATAAAATAAATTCAATTTTTACAATTCAAATAGAAAATTTCTTGCACTTATCGATAATCGCACGTACTTTCACTTTTTTCTCTTTGACAGTGAAGTATAAATTAATTACTGCAACTTTGTCAAATGGTCTATAAACGAGAAATGGCGGTTTTTTATTTTTCAAACTGCCCATTTTTTTTTCTTTTGTCAATTTGTGGGTCCAGCAAAATCTCTATTTTTGACTAATTTTTTAATTTTAACATTAGTGACATGGAAAATGGCTCAGCATTGACTTATCACTATCAGACACGTAGCCAATTAATGGGCCCTACAACTCTGCCGCATCGTAAAATGGGGCATAAAGACTGTAGCCGCGTGATCACTGAAGCCAGCTGTACTCTTTCTGTTACTCTTCTTCGTTTTCAATTTCGCTCTCCCAACACAAAACAAAACAAAACAAAAATGGAAAAGATGATTTCCAACTCCAGGACTCGAGGTGGTTTTAAGCGTCACAAGTTTTAGGTACATTTGACATTCTCTGTTTCTGTCCTATTGCTTCAAGTCCTTTTCGTTTTCGCTGTATTCGTATCTGTATGTGTATCTCGTTATTCTTTTTTTTTTTCTTTTAACGGCGGTTTGGGAGAGTTTGTTCTACAGCTTTTTTTTCACTATGACTTGGCCTTGTTTGAATTTTTGTCTTCAATTTGAATTTTACTTCTTCATTTCTTTGGGCAAAAATATGGTGATCTTGGTTTAATTATTTCCAAGAAGCAAACTAAAATTTCTCATGCATTTTGCATGTTTCATCCTAGACTAAGTTTAAGCGAGCAAGACCAGTGGTTTTGCCCCAATTTCCCAAAGATTGTGGTGGAAGGCCAACTAGTATGGCCGAGACGGACATGGAGGCGAACCCAAGCGAAAGCGAAAACCCTCTCCCTGAAGCAGCTCTTCCAACGAAAACGATCCTTTTTCTGTTTCCGAGGAAGTTGTTCCAGCCAGTGACAAGTTTGTCGGGGGCAAGAAACCATTTGCCGCTACTTCTAGTGCTGATGTTAATTGCGATAGTGGGGAGTCAACTACGAGCCGTGATGAAGTGATTAAGGTTCTGAAATTGTACCGTGAGACCCTCAGGAAGCTCTTGAAGGAAAACAAAGCAAATCTGGTAAGAAATCCCAAAATTTACAGAGATGCTGCACTGGATATTAAAAACAAATGGGTTAACACTGCCAAACGGTTGGGTTCAGTTCCTGGAGTTGAAATTGGTGAAAATTTTCAATGTAGGGCTGAATTACGTGTAGTTGGCGTTCATTGTCAGTTTGAGAGAGGAATAGATTACATGAAGAAGGATGGGATTATAGTGGCCGCAAGCATTGTTGCTACCGATAGGTATGCCAATGAAATGAGATCGCCTGACGTGTTGATTTACTGTGGTGAAGGTGGAAACCCAAATGTTAAAAGTAGAAAACCAATTAAAGATCAAGTTTTTGAACGAGGAAATCTTGCATTGGAAAATAGCATGAAGCAAATAACCCCTGTAAGAGTAATTCTATCTGAAAATTGTAAGAGGTCTAAGCTATCTGCTCTTAGAGGTAATCGACAGAAGAATTTAGCCACCGCATATGTTTATGATGGCTTATACAATGTGGAAAACTTATGGCAGGAAAGAGGGGAGTCTGGTAAACTTGTTTTCAAATATCGGCTGAGAAGAATTGCAAGGAAATCGAGGCTAACTCTAGGATTTCTAGGCACACACAAAATTGTAGCATCCCGTAAAAGGGGTCCTTTCATTAGTGATATCTCTGGAGGCATCGAGAAGATGCCAATTGCAGTAGTGAATGAAGTTGATGAACAGAGACCTTCACCATTTACTTATGTTGCCAAGGTAACCTATCTGCGATTGAACAATCAATCTATGTTAAGTGGTTGTATGTGTACTAGTCAATGCTCTGAGTCCATAGACTGTAAATGCAAATCCAAGAATGGGCAAGAATTTCCATATGACAATCACAGGCATCTTATTAAGGAAAAGCCTTACGTTTATGAGTGTGGTAATTCTTGCAATTGTTCTGATTCTTGCATTAATAGAGTGAGTCAACTGCGCATCCAGTTTCAATTTGAGGTGTTCAAGACGAAATCAAAAGGATGGGGTGTCAAATCAAGATCATACATTCCATCTGGAAGTTTTGTATGCAAATATGCCGGAGAAATTCTTTCTGCCAAGGAGGCAGAGAGAAGGGTGGGCAGCAGGGATGAATATTTGTTTGACATGGGAGATAACTGCAGTGATCGCAATTTTAAAGAGGAATGGACATACGAATCTCATCTTTCCAAATTCTCTGGGAAAGATATTGGAGGTTCTACTATTGATGCAGCTCAATATGGTAATGTTGCAAGATTCATTAATCATAGTTGTTCTCCTAATCTCTATGTGCAAAAAGTCCTCTATGATGATCATAAAATAACTCATATAATGCTATTTGCCAAGGACATACCTGCCTCCAAGGAGTTGACGTATGATTACAAGTACAGGTATCTTTCTTTTTTTTTTGTAAAAATTAAACAGACCTTTTTTTTTCACTTTTATTATATTTAGTCTTCACTAAACTTTTTACTTTTAACCACATTGAATTATTAATTTTGTCCGCTTATCAAATATCTGAATTCGTCTTTTCATTATTCTGACTACTAATTTTATTATCCTTCGTTATCTTAATATATTATCTTTCATTGATAGATTTTGGAAGTAGAGGTGCTCCATGCATTGTTCATCAAGACGTATATGTGCAGAACAAAGTGTTGCTCCCGCGATAGAATGCAAGATGTTTCGAAATATCTATAATTGGTTGAACCCAGTAAAAAGATTAGGTGCAATTCAAGGAATAGAGATGGGCGATGAATTTCAATTGAGAGCTCAATTATTTATTATAGGTCTTCATCATCAACTCATCGATATGCAAATGATATGAATTCATCTGATTGTTTGGTCTATATAGGTGAAGGTGGAAATCCAACGGTCACTCAAAGATCAAGCACTCGCCTTGCACTTAAGAATAGTATGGAACGAGGAGTTCCTGTAAGAGTTATTCGACAATGCTTTCAACAAAAACTCTTACACAATATATATATATATATTGGCTTATACTTGGTGGAGAAGTGTTGGCAAGAAAGAGGTACCCTAACATATCATTATTAAACAGATTGGAGCGTGATAGGTGCCCTAAAATACATGTTGATTTCCAACTCAATTTATTAATGGATTTTTTTTTAACAAATCACTGATATTCGGACTCTATTATTAGCAACCGTCTAATTCAGTTTGAGGAATGTCACAATTCAGGGTCTTCACGGCGTATTCAGTAGGAATTAAATCTGAGAGCTATTTTCACATATCTGGTATATGTTACCGGCTGAGTCATAATCCATAGATTAATAAATTTTTTTTAGCATCTCATAAAACATTAAATGAAAGAGTGAGTGACTCTAAATACAAATATAAATTCTATTAAATTTTAAAAATACCAATGTTTTCGATAAAAAACTTTAATTTTTTTTGTTTAATTAATATATCCAATTTAGTAATTATATAAATAAAATTAGTTTTAAGGTGCCTAAAAACCAACTTCTTAAACTATTTAAAAACAATTGTTAATTAAATAATTTTACTAAATATATCAACTACTTATTTTAAATTGATTTATAAACTAAAAATATATATTTAAGTCAAACGTTAGAAATCAATAGTCAAATTTAGCACAAGCAAAAAATGTTATAAGTCAAATGAAATATTCTTTTCTTTATTATATTTCTAAATTAAAAACCAAAAAAATGTTATAATCCAATTACAATAATAAATTTTATTATTATTGGTCATAAATAAATTTTTTAGAATGTATAAACAATTAAGTAGTAACAACGACATTAAATTATAAGAAATTAAATCACCAACCAACCAAAAAATAAAAAAATAAAAATGATGCTGATGTTGCTTCTGGAAATTCTTCTAAATTCCATTCTACTTCTATATATTATGGACTATGGAATATAAAATACTTAGGCAAGTGAAATTTTACATTCTAGAGAAGCAGACCAGACGCTGTTAGCCACTAAAAATACATATTTAGCAAACTCAAACTATATATATATATATATATTTATCAGTCATAAGCATACACACCATGCAGAGACTTACATAACGATAGAAGCCAACCCCAAGACTTCAAATCCGTATCATTTACCGTGGTTTCCTTTACCTCTGGACCTGGAATCAGCGGGCGGGTGACTGCTACTGTAGCCACCACTGCCACCGCTTCCTCCACCAGCACCGCCACCGCCAGAATTTCCGGACCCACTTCCAGCCCCATATCCACCACCATGTGCACCACCACTTCCATACCCATAACCATATCCTGATCCTGATCCGCTTCCGGTCCCGGACCCAAACCCAAAACCTCTACCAAATCCATTTGGCGACCGCCCCGAACCCGAACCATAACCGTATCCGCTGCCCGGACTGGACCCCCAGCCCCAGCTGTAGTCATAGCTGGGGCCGTGACCATGGCCAGTAGCCCCAGTAGAGGAGCCACCCTGTCCCTGATCATAATTAGGCCCAGTTGACATCTCAGGAGCGGTGCCACCAACAGAAACTCCAGTGATCAGTAACAGAAAGAAGACAGTGAAACAAAACGACTTGGACTGCATATTTTTTAAGGGGAAAGCAAAGTAGGCTTGTGAGTTATGGTGAGATATTGCACCTTATGTTAAGGGTACATGAAGAAAGTGGGCTTATATAGTGGGTTTTGATGTTGACGAGTGGCCACCCGTGATCCGATTTACTCTTTTGCACAGCTTACATGTCAGGTTGCTAGTAGCAGAGGTCTCTTATTTTTAATTTTTTATAATTCATCGACCGGTTTAACGGTTCGAAATACCGTTACAGACATATAACGAAAATACTATTCCTCTAAATTCATCAAATTAGTTAAATTTTTTCATCATCTGGAGAATTCAAAATCGAAAATTCTAACCTTTTATATTTATATAAGAAAAAAAAAGTCGAAATTAAATTAAACTAATGAAAATATTTTTTAAAAATATCTAAATTGTAGGGTAA
Source organism: Jatropha multifida (assembly GCA_948099535.1). Taxonomy (NCBI): domain Eukaryota; kingdom Viridiplantae; phylum Streptophyta; class Magnoliopsida; order Malpighiales; family Euphorbiaceae; genus Jatropha; species Jatropha multifida. Next base: position 12,824 of record CANUEX010036124.1, read on the forward strand.
AGTAAAGAATTAGAAGTCGAAAGTCACGGCCACTAACATTTTTCCAGATTCGCACCACCGCCTGGACTAAAATATTTTCTCAAGTTAATCGCTTCATGACCACGTAACATAATGTGTTCATATCATCAGCAACCTTCAAGACATGGCTCGTTATTACCGCCTTTCAGATTTATGATAATTTAAAATTTAGAAACTTGATTTTAATGTAATAAATAAAAAAAATTAAAAGAGTATATTCATTTATTGGTAGCGTGATAAGTGCCTCTAACTGAGGCAAGAAAAGCACATGTTTCAACACTGAATCATTTCCATTCATGTTCTTAAATGTCAACTAAATGACTTGATCCGTTAGAGCTTTCAGTTGGTTGTTATGGCTTAAAACAATCAATAATTTTGTCATTTTTCTTGTTTCATTTATCATTGAAAATTGTCGCAAGACAGAAAATGAATCGAGAAACCAAAATTGAGGAAGCAAACAAGTGATGGAAAAGAAAGTTGGTCCAAAAGCAAGAATGAATTGTTGTAGTGGCAGTAGCTTTTTAACCGGCCGGCCAGCCCACTTAGGACATCTGGCAATTGAATGCGAGTCATTACTATCTTTGCATTCATTTCTTTATTATTTTGAGTGATGAATTGACAAAATTATCCACACATATTACCGTTTTTCTATATGTAATAAAATATTAATAATTTTCTCCTACCAGTATCTCAAAATTCTCCTAATTTTAAATTTATTTACTGTGATTCCTCGAATGTGTTACTCGAGGAAACGAGTGGGCTGGGCAATTGGTAAGAGGAAACTTTTAACTTTGTAGTGGGTTGTGGCAGAAATGAACTTTGACTCGCACATTCTGGAATTTGATTGTATCCATTCATGAGAATGACGTGATCCCGAAACGTGTATTCGCTTTCCCCTCCCCATCTTCTTCTTCAGTGGGAATTTGTTCATTTTTAACTGTATTTGCAATTTCATCATCATATGTTACAAATATCTGAGCTCAATTATAGGCTTAGGACCACAATACCTTCATTTCTTTTTCCCCTTTCAGTTTATTGTGAAACTCATTGATTTCTTTTTTTCCTGCATCAGAACAGACAATTGAGCACGTCGATATGGGAGAGGAGTTAATACTTGTCTTTTACAATTTTATACTCCCTCCGTTTTTTTTTTATTTAGAAAAAAACTCTTTGAATTAAAAAAATTAATTAAATTAGGTTTTTCTGCCTAAAATGTCATTTATTTCATCATTAATTATGAGAACAATACAATGTCCCAAAAAATGCTTGTGCACAACCAAGACCACAAAATATCTTATAAAAGTGCACAGTTAATAAATTAAAAGGCTATAAATTAACTTATAAAATTTCACAACCGTTAACTAACACAGAGAAATAAATGTCACTAAAAAAGTGGACAAATACTAAAAATATTAGCATAAAATAGCTTACAGAAGTGCACAAATTAAAATACCACAAAGTAGCTTATAGAAGTTCATAACCGTTAATTAACACAGAAAAACAATAAACTATTGAAAAAATGCACAAATACTAAAAATATAAGACTACTAAGCGGCTTAAAAAAACAAAAGATGACCCGAAAGTGCACAAACTGATTTTACCTGTTCTATTTTAATATATTATATTTAAAAATTTTCAATTTGAGTCTCAAATTTGGCTAGATAGATAAATTTATCCAAACTGTCGGAACAAGATTTTCTGTAAACGGAGGTTTACAAGGAGGCTAAGCTCATTCACAGCCTAAACAAGTCTAACGATGGGTGGAGATAGAATTGACCTAATTTTGGGCCTGTCCAAAATGTAGGGCACTCTTTAGGTACGTTGCTATTTGAAACTCACATGCACCCTTCAGAGAGGCGTCGTTAATCGATAAGCCTAAAAGGTGACTAGATTTTTCATTAGCCCAAACCGTGTGGGGTCCTTCTGAGATCTCACATGCATCCATTTGCGGATGCTCGAATTGGGCCCCTCTGAAGTTGGACCGTAACTCCCCAACTTCAACGGATCACTTGATCGTCTCGGCCCAATCCACTTGCAATTATTTGTCCATAATTCTTTTTTTTTTTTATACATTAATAATTCCTACCTGACTCAATTATATCACAAGTGGACCAAATTGCACTCTATATGCCACTAATTAAGTTAATCAATTTTGATTAAATGGTTATATAAATATAATACTCCCTCCTCTCGTCGCTTTCGTTTGTCATTTTCAAAAATTAATCAATTATTCTTTTTAGTTTTGCATTTATATGTTGTCTCCACTAAACTAAGTGTTGATTATATTAAAAAATAGATAAAATGTATTAGTTAATTAAAATTTTATCTCAAACAGCACATGAATAGAAGGAATCATAATATTCTAAATGTTTTGACCAGTTTAATTTGTCAGTGAAATTTTAATTATTAAATTTTTAAAAATAGATAAATCTCCCATTCATAAACATTAATCAACAAACAACAAAAATGGAATTTTTTTTTTAGGAAATTTGAAAGAATTATTTAAGTTACTGAGAAAATATTTTATGGAAAGAACATGCAGACGCACATATGTTTATAGTTTTCAACATGTAATTAGTTGCACTAATTCAAAAATAATGTTAGCTAAACAGAGTGGAAGTCGCTATCAATCATTTCATTCTGTTATAAACAGAAATCTGGTATGGTCCATCTATGATTGAATTTTTAGTCATAAGTGGAATCTTAGAATGGGATTAATAAATACATTGATGACCTAATTTGTAGATCCACCTAAAATTAGTACCTAAACACCCAAATAATGAGTAATCAGACAAAGTGGCAAACAAGATTCCAGTGGACAGGAAATTAAGATGGTGCAAAGGGTCCAACCTATATCAGATGTTTATGTGGGCGCCCATACTTCAGACCTTCTAACTGACAGACATTATCTTTTTAAATAATGTCAAAAGTGGGCCGATTATGGAAGATTTACTTTCAGTGACGCGCACTTATGCTTCGTTTGGATCAACGTAAAATATGAACGGATATAGAATTGAGAGTGAAAAGCAATTTAGGATTTTCAAAATTCATTGTTTAATTTGGGTGAAAATGTCAAGATTTTTCGTAAAAATAAATTTATTTACAGCAGTTTTTCGAGTGGCTTTTAGAGTCACTCAAAAAAATTATTCAATAACATAACATTTGAATTAGTTTTTAGAGATTAAGATAGTTTTTTTTGTGTAAATTAACTCATGTAACGTTTCATGAAACGCTACTCAAATAGCTAACGGTTAAACGCAATTAAAATAATTAACAGCTGTCAAAATAATTAATTTTACTGAACAGACCCTAAATTTTTACAACATTATTTCTCCTCCGCCTCTATTTTACTTCCTCTGTCTTTCCAAACACAATATTAAGTTTAAACAAGTGTTTCTTGGGTGGTTGATTTTTAAATAATTTTTAATTTTAAAATATAAACTTGCAATATAATGCTGAAAGTAACATTTTGTTTTTGTGCATGTGAATAATACCATGGGTAATTGTTTTTCACATTAATTGATATCATTTGAAAAAACTTTACCACTCGAAAGCTATACATTTCTTTGTTAAAAAAAAAAATGGAGAGCTTAAATTCCATACCTTGTATTGCGATTGGGATCATAAAGTCATCCAAGATCACAAATAAAAACTATAAATTTATTTTTCCCAAAATCATATGTTACAAAACTAGCAAATCATTTAATTTTTGTTTAAAATTGGAGTTCAACATCATATTTGCACAGCCAGTTCGTAGGTTTCATTAGCTCCTACGCTTGGACCCTGTATTGGGCCCAGCATATAACCTGGGCCCGTGAGCAAAAAATTGAAAGGCACTGCCAATATATTCTAAGCAAAATTCACCTTCGGCTTGGTTCAATATCCGTAATCAGGGTGAGCAACCTTTGACAAAAATCGAAAACCGAATTATTTTTCATTTTTCGATTTCAACTTAGATTTTCAAACTTAAGACCGATTACTGCACAACGGTTCTTTAATGAGTAAAACCGAACCGATGTGAACCAAAATGAAAAATTCAGTCCCGTTTCCAAACTTATTTTGGTGTGAATATTCAACTACAAGTGAATTTCAATTCTTGAGGTTCGAAACCAAACCGCCACGTTTGCACGCCCCCTATATCTATAATCCAATCCATCAAAACATAGTCATTCTAGACCGTCAAGTCATTTTCTTAAACTTACCGACCTCAGAACTTCAATTACTGTGAAGGTTCTAAGTCCACCCTACCAACAATTTGCATAAAAGGTTCTAAATAAATAAAGACCAACAACCAAGAACAAAACCTTAGGAACAAAATCATCAAAACATCAAACCAGAATATTACTAAATTTAATTACTTCAACTATTACACAAATACAATAACCAAAATAATAAATGAACTCATTATATGAATAAAAGTCTCGTATTACAATTTCTAGAAATGTCAGTTGCCACATAAAATTCAATGAAGTCCTTGTCATTTGTCAATCTGACTATATATATAATGTAACTAAACAACAATGGCACAAGATATCAACATCTCAAATCCCTCCCAGTTACATATCCAGGCAATCAGCATCCTTGCTAATTAAAACATACAATTGTGCCCCAGAAGTCCCCAGTCCATATGAAGCAGAATTCAAATCTGAAGCACAATTTAACTCCGGCAGTTCAGAACAGAGAAACTAAACAGGCACCATGTCTTCATCTGAGAGGGAAACAAGTCATATATGGTTTGATTCATGGCACTATTTTAATCTTTTAAATCACTAATTTTGCAAATGCAGAAGCCACAAAGATGCCCACTTCAAACTTGCAATGCCACGTCCTTAAAAATGAAGCGTGCAGACAAGCCAGCATTGTGCTTGTGAGTGTGGGAGAGAATGCATCGAGGGACATTGGGTAGTTTGATATAGAAGCCAACAGAAATCACAAACAAAAATAGCATACAAAAAGGTTAAAGGACAGAAACTTCAACAAGTTGATTGACAAAATAAAAGAATATACATGTTTCATTGAATACCACATCTATCTAAATTAAATAACCATTGAGACATTCAGCAAAACTAAACGCAAAGTGACATTTTGGTAAATATAAATGCTTCTATCTTGCAACACACAAATGCAAATCAAAAGCATAAATACCCAAAACTTAAAAAATCGTGCAACAAAAGCATATTAGGTCGCTCAGTAAAAGAAGTGCTTGTCGACACACAAACTTCTCACAGAGAGTTTGTAATCCAGTCTGTTGAGCTTGAATTTTAAATGTCGTCATCGTGACCTATGCAGAGAAAACACAATGCAATATATAACAGTAAAGTTATCATCATCATCAGAACGGAAATGATAATCTCATCCATAGCTAAAGAAGCTATGTAGGAAGGTGTCCTAAGATTTTCCACGATTCATCACTTGATGATTCAGAAACGTTTGTAGTTCAATTGTATAAATAAGAACTTGGTTGACATACAATGGAAGAACTAAGCAACATGTCAATAAACAACATTTCAACCAATAATCTACAAACATACCTAACTACATCTATCCAATGTATAAAACGCATGCTCATAACAAGAAGATATTAAATATGAGTAAAATGACCGATTGTAAAGTTGAGATATTAAATTTATCTGAAGTGTAGAGTACATTTGAAATGGCACGTTTCAAAGCATATTCAAATAAATTTCATTCAAATCCAATAACCAAATACTTGACATTTCAAATAATAGATTTTAAACAAACTCAAATCCAAGTCATTCAAACACGCTTCATACTCATGTTTACGTTGCTTGGAGTGAAATCCAATCCAACAAAGCAGTAACTGTCAGCAAAAATTTCATGTGAATGTGCATACAATACAATACACTCGTCAGCAGATTCAGAAGTCAATACATGAACATCACTTGACAATTAAAGTCTCAGATCAAGTGTTGGATTATAGTATTATTGCTTCATCCTTATCCACAACTATGATGATATAAAATTAACTAAGACAATAAAAATAGGAAAGGAGTTTACTCAGTAGTGGCAAATAAAGTCATAGGTTCGATTCTGCCAGCCGATCTCCTCAAATGATAGATCAGAAGAGGGAGCTGTAAATCCTCATAGCAATCTCCGATTTCCAGCGATAAACTCAACAAATAAATTTGAAAAGAAAATATAGAACTCAAAATAAAACTCAAAATAAATCCAAATCCAAAATAGAAACAAAAATTATTAGGGAAGAAGATTACTCAGTGATGGCTAAAAAGTCATAGGTTCGATTCTGCCAGCTTATTTCCTCAACTTAACTCAGAAGAGGGAGCTTTGAATCCTCATTGTAACCTCAATTTCCCCAATTCCACCAATTCCAAAACAAGAAACAATAAGTCAATTTGATACAGCGAAAAATTAAGAGAAAACTGTTTAAAGATTGTGAAAGAAGATCGCTCAGGTCAGCGGGAAAGTCGACACGCAAAGTTCTCCAGAAAAAGAGAAGCCTGCATTCCGGTCTGTTGAGCTTGAATTTCCTGAGTCATCAACGCGATCTCATCTTCATCCTCCAAAAAACATTTTTCATTGAAATTAAAAACTTAAGAAAATTTAAAAACAATATCAGAGAAGCGGAGAAAACTGAGACAGAACGAAGGCACACTGAAGATAGAGACCAGCGGCTATTGCAAATGGACTGTAATGGCTGTTTATTTATAGTAATAACAACTAGGGTTTCATTTTCATCTGCCATGGAAACAAACTTAGTGGGCTGCAATGTAAATAAAATTGGTAGGCCCAACGGGTCAGGCCCGTACCTTTTTCCACAAATAAAACCTGCGGTCAGGTCATTAAGCCCGTAAATAGAATTTTATGGGCTCAAGCACTTGAGATCTGGGCCGGATCCATTACTCTTTACTTCCATTGGCCTATATTCTTTTTTGGCTAATTGTAATAGATTCATATTTTGAAACTTATATTTAGAAAATATTAGGTTGATTTTTCAATTTGAATTTTTGTCATTTTAGATTTATTTTTATTTTTATGTCCTTTTTTATTTTGTTATGTGTTAATTTGTTAGAAAATCAGAGTTTTAATGTCACGACCCAAAACCGTGGGCCGGACCGGCACTAGGACCTAGGTAAGCTTAAGGCACCCGAGGCCCGTAGTAAGCCTAAACTATCACAACTCATCCCTATTATCGTTTGACTATCGGAATAGTAAGCCCATATTATGACATTTTTATTTTTATAAGACAATCAGAGTTATTAATTATATCCCAGCATTAGTAATGCATACTATTTGCAGCTCGGGCCCACATCCATATAATAAAAATATTTTCTCATACAAATATTTATTTGTCATAATATGTTCAAACTATTCCTATTATACAGTCTCCCAAATAGTCAATAAACACTCCACAATTTATTTATAATCACATGATAATTCTATTACAACCCAATATTTATTT
>CANUEX010036142.1:0-15406 GCA_948099535.1 Jatropha multifida
TGTCGCGTGAAAGCCCTAAACGATAAAGGAATAAGGTATAGCGGAAAAAATCAGGCCGGTTGCCCGGCCTGGGAAGGATTAGCGCAGTTCGAACTCGCCCTGATTGACGCGTGCGGAATCAACACCGATAAAGACGTTGAATTTGCCCGGCTCCGCAGCATATTTCATCTGCTGGTTCCAGAATTTCAGCGCATTCACATCGATCGGGAAGCTGACGGTTTTGGTTTCGCCCGGTTGCAGGTTCACCTTGTCAAAGCCGCGCAGCTGTTTCACCGGACGGCTCATCGACGCGGTGACATCCTGCAAATACATCTGGATCACCGTTTCACCCGCGCGCTTACCGGTGTTGGTCACCTCCACGCTGGCGGTCACTTTGCCAGTACTCGTCATCGACGGCGCGGACATTTTCACCTCAGAGACTTTGAAAGTGGTGTAGCTAAGGCCGTAACCGAACGGATAGAGCGGCCCGTTCGCTTCATCAAAGTAACGGGAAGTGTATTTGTTCGGCTTGTCGGCATTGTACGGACGGCCGGTATTCAAATGGCTGTAGTAAACCGGGATCTGCCCCACCGAGCGCGGGAAGGACATCGGCAACTTGCCGGACGGGTTGTAATCGCCAAACAGAATATCGGCGATGGCGTTACCGCCTTCCGTCCCGGCGAACCAGGTTTCGAGGATCGCATCAGCCTGCTGATCCTCTTTCACCAGCGCCAGCGGGCGACCATTCATCAGCACCAGCACCAGCGGTTTACCGGTCGCTTTCAGCGCGGCAATCAGATCGCGCTGGCTTTGCGGAATAGTGATGTCAGTACGGCTGGACGCTTCGTGCGCCATCCCCTGCGCTTCACCCACCACAGCTACCACCACGTCGGATTTCTTCGCCGCCGCCACCGCTTCATCAATCATCTCTTGCGGCGAACGCGGATCGACCACCACCGCCGGTTCATACAGATTGAGGAAGTTAACGATGTCTTTGTCGTTGGTGATGTTCGCCCCTTTGGCGTACAGCACGTTGCCTTTACCGGCCAGCGCATTGCGGATGCCGGTCAGCACGGTAACAGACTGATCGGCCACACCCGCCGCAGACCAGCTTCCCATTGAGTCACGCTTGCTGTCGGCCAGCGGCCCAACCACCGCCACGGTGTCGGTTTTTTTCAGCGGCAGGGTTTCAAGGCGGTTTTTCAGCAGCACCATACTTTCGCGCGCCACTTGACGCGCTTCTTTGCGATGCAGACGGCTTTCCGCATTGGTATCTTGCGGATCGCTCTCTTTCGGGCCGAGATGGCTGTACGGATCGTTAAACAAGCCCATGTCGTACTTCACGTTCAGCACATGACGCGTGGCATCGTCCAGCTCCTCCATCGTCACCTTGCCGGATTTCACCAGCCCCGGCAGATACTTGCTGTAGTACTCGTCGCTCATGCTCATGTTGATGCCGGACTTCAGCGCCACACGCACCGCATCTTCCGGATCGGCAGCCGTGCCGTGTTTGATAAGTTCCTTGATCGCACCGTGATCGGAAATGGTGATGCCTTTGAAGTGCCACTGATCGCGCAGCAGATCTTTTAACAGCCAGGAATCCGACGAAGCGGGCGTGCCGTTCAGCGAGTTAAGCGCCACCATCACGCCGCCGCTACCGGCATCGAGCGCCGCTTTATACGGCGGCATATAGTCGTTAAACAGACGCTGCGGGCTCATATCGACGGTGTTGTACTCTTTACCGCCTTCCACCGCGCCATACGCGGCAAAGTGTTTAACGCTGGTCATCACTGAGTAGCGATCCGCCGGGCTTTTGCCCTGCATCGCTTCGACCATCGTGCGCCCCATTTCAGAAGTCAGGAAGGTGTCTTCACCAAACCCTTCCGACACGCGGCCCCAGCGCGGATCGCGGGAAACATCCACCATGGGTGCCCAGGTCATATTCAGGCCGTCATCGGCGGCTTCATAAGCAGAAATGCGCCCTACAGTGCGCACCGCGTCAAGGTTAAAACTGGAGGCCAGGCCAAGGCTAATCGGGAAGACGGTACGCTGGCCGTGAACCACATCATAAGCGAAAAAGAGAGGAATTTTCAGGCGGCTAAGCTGCATCGCCTGATCCTGCATCGCGCGGATATCCGGGCGGGTAACGGTGTTAAAAATCGCCCCCACCTGGCTCTTTTTAATCATCTCGCGGATAGCTTCCTTCGGGTTATCCGGGCCAACACTGATAAGACGCAACTGGCCAATTTTTTCATCAACTGTCATCTTTTTGAGCAACTCAGTGACAAATGCATCCCTTGCTTCAGGCGTCAGCGGATGGTTGCCAATCAACTCCTCAGCCAGCGCGGGTTGCAGCGCGAGGCTCACAGCGACACCTACAGAACATAGCCATTTCATGTCGTATTTACTCTCTTGTATTTCACCCATAACCGCGGAACGGACCGCGAAAAAAACGCAGTGTGCCATAATCCTGGCATGTCTTGCAGAGTTGGGCTCTGATTTTTCTGCGAATTCACTCCCCCGTCAGGTTTAGCAGGACTACTATTACAGGCACAAAAATGCTGACTCACCACAAGGAGTGGAATATGTCATTCGCAACTTCAAACGAGAACCGCACTTTTTTACACGAACTGAAACGGCTGGTCGGCGCATCTCACCTGTTGACCGATCCCGCTAAAACCGCCCGCTACCGTAAAGGCTTTCGCTCCGGCCACGGCGATGCGCTGGCGGTGGTGTTTCCCGGAACGTTAGTGGAGCTATGGCGCGTGCTGCATGCCTGCGTCAACGCCGACAAAATCATCCTGATGCAGGCGGCGAATACTGGCCTGACCGAAGGCTCAACGCCCAGCGGCAATGATTATGATCGCGATATCGTGATTATCAGTACCCTGCGGCTCGACAAGCTGCACCTGCTGGATGACGGCGAGCAGGTGCTGGCGTACCCTGGCACCACGCTCTACTCGCTGGAAAAGGCGCTTAAACCACTGGGCCGCGAGCCGCACTCGGTGATTGGCTCCTCCTGCATTGGCGCCTCGGTGATTGGCGGGATCTGCAATAACTCCGGTGGTTCACTGGTGCAGCGCGGCCCGGCCTATACCGAGATGTCGCTGTTCGCCCGTATCGATGAGCAGGGCAAATTGCAGTTAGTTAACCATCTGGGCATTGATTTGGGCGAAACGCCGGAGCAGATCCTCAGCGCGCTGGATGACGAGCGCATCAAAGCGGATAACGTGCGCCACGATCAGCGTCACGGTCACGATCATGATTACATCACCCGCGTGCGCGACGTCGAAGCCGATACTCCGGCGCGCTACAACGCCGATCCGGATCGGCTGTTTGAATCTTCCGGCTGTGCGGGCAAACTCGCGGTTTTTGCTGTACGTCTGGATACTTTCCCGGCGGAAAAACAGCAACAAGTATTCTATATCGGCACCAACCAGACCGCCGTATTAACGGAGATCCGCCGCCACATTCTGGCGAACTTCGCCCATCTGCCGGTGGCGGGCGAATATATGCACCGCGATATTTACGACATCGCCGAACGCTACGGTAAAGACACCTTCCTGATGATCGACAAGCTCGGCACCGACAAAATGCCGCTGTTCTTTACCCTGAAGGGACGCACCGAAGCGGTGCTGGATAAAGCGCCGCTGTTCAAGCCGCACTTTATTGACCGTTCACTGCAAAAAATCAGCGCCGTCTTCCCGTCTCATCTGCCGCCGCGCATGAAAACGTGGCGTGATAAGTATGAGCATCATCTGCTGTTGAAAATGTCAGGCGATGGGATCGCAGAAGCGCAAAACTGGCTGACGGACTATTTTGCCAGCGCCGAAGGCGACTTTTTCGTCTGTACGCCGGAGGAAGGGAGCAAAGCCTTTTTACATCGCTTTGCCGCCGCCGGTGCGGCGATCCGCTATCAGGCGGTACATGCTGATGAAGTGGAAGATATTCTGGCGCTCGACATCGCCCTGAGGCGCAACGATACCGAATGGTTTGAGCATCTGCCGCCAGAAATCGACAACCAACTGGTGCACAAACTCTACTACGGCCACTTTATGTGCCACGTTTTCCACCAGGATTATATCGTCAAGAAAGGCGTCGACGCCCATGCGCTGAAAGAGCAAATGCTTGAACTGCTGCGCCAGCGCGGCGCGCAATACCCTGCCGAACATAACGTGGGTCACCTGTATGAAGCCGCAGAAACGCTAAAACAGTTTTATCGGGAAAATGATCCGACAAACAGCATGAATCCCGGCATCGGAAAAACCACTAAGCGTAAATTCTGGCAAGAGGAATTAACGATAGATAATCACGCTGATGTGGTGATAAAATAGCCACAATACAGGCTGTATTGTGTGCTCCTTTCGTAATAGAGTAGCGAAAAACGCCAGAGAAACGTTTCTCTGGCTCCCCGCTTTGAAGGAGCACACCTTTCCATGTCTGCTGTCGATATTCTCTCCGGCCCTGCTGTCGTGGTGCGCGACGCCACACCTGACGATGTGCACGCCATTGCCTCGCTGTACGCCTGGCACGTGCTGCATGGTCGCGCCTCCTTCGAAGAAGTTCCCCCGACGATTGACGAAATGCGTGCTCGCATGAGCAAAATCACCAGCGATGGCCTGCCGTGGATGGTTGCGCTGTATCACGGCATTATCGTTGGTTACTGCTACGCCGGTTTCTATCGCCCGCGTCAGGCTTATCGCTATACGCTGGAAGAGTCGATTTACGTCGATGCCAGCATGACCGGTCGCGGTATCGGTTCAACGCTGATGAGCGCCCTGATTGCACGCTGTGAAGAGGGGCCGTGGCGGCAACTGATTGCGGTGGTTGGCGATGGCAATAATAATTCCGGCTCCCTGCGGCTGCATAAAAAGCACGGCTTTGAGATTGTCGGGCAACTACGTAGCGTCGGCTACAAGAAAGGGGACTGGCGGGATACGCTGATTATGCAGCGTCCACTCAACGACGGTGACTGGACGCTGCCGGAGTAATTAATCGTTCTGAGCGGTTTGCTCGCCTGCTGCGCTGTTATTCTGCGTCATCTGCGCCGCTTTCTGGCGCTTATAACTCAGCGCCGCCGCCGGAACCGGCTGCACTTTCCCGGTTTCAATCCAGGTACGTAAACGGCTGGCATCGGCAAAGTGCGTAAATTTGCCGAATGCATCCATCACCACCAGCGCCACCGGCTTGTTATTAATCACCGTGCGCATCACCAGGCAGTGCCCTGCCGCATTGGTAAAGCCGGTTTTGGTCAACTGGATATTCCAGTTATCGCGGTAGACCAGATGGTTGGTATTGCGAAACGGCAGCGTATAGGCCGGATTGCTGAAGGTCGCCATCTCTTCGCGCGTGGTGCTCAATTGCCCAATCAATGGATACTGTTTGGTGGCAATCAGCAGCTTGGTCAGATCGCGTGCGGTAGAAACGTTGTGAATCGACAGCCCGGTCGGTTCAACATAATGCGTATTGGTCATGCCCAGCGCTTTGGCTTTGGCATTCATCGCGGCGATAAACGCGTTGTAACCGCCCGGATAGTGATGCGCAAGGCTTGCGGCCGCGCGGTTTTCCGACGACATCAGCGCCAGCAGCAGCATGTTTTTACGGCTGATTTCGCTGTTCAGACGCACGCGGGAGTAGATCCCTTTCATTTCCGGCGTCTGGCTGATATCGACGTTGAGTTTCTCATCCAGCGGCAAATGGGCATCCAGCACTACCATCGCGGTCATCAACTTGGTGATGGAGGCGATAGGACGCACCAGATCCGGGTGACTGGAGTAGATCACCTGATTGGTTTGCAGATCGACAATCATCGCGCTACCTGAGGCAATTTCAGGTTGTGCGGCAGTGGTCGCGGCAGTGGTTTTCGCGACAGCAAACGGCGCCACGGGCGCAGCCAGCAATAAAGCCAGGCTTAATAAAGAGACTCGAAATTTCTGCATGGTGAGACTTCTGAAAATTATTCACGCACGTTGTTACGCACACCGCTTTCATTAATCAGGAAAATAATGAGGCTGGCCTGCGCATAATAGCCGCCATGCAGGGTTGTCGCCACAGAAGAATCATTGCTGAAGATTGCATTGCTGGCATTTACGCCAGCAATGCATTTTATCAGAACAGGCGGTAGCCGTAGCCCCAGAGGATCACCGTCAGCGCCAGCAGCACTTCCAGCACCAGCACGCCAATCGCCAGCGTGGAACTGGAGAAACTCAGCCCCTCTTCTTTATTGATATTCAGGAAGGTTGGAATACCGACATAGAGCAGATAACCGGTATAGAACAGTGCGACGGTACCCACCAGCGCGCACAGCCATACCAGCGGATAGAGCGCCACAATACCGCTCAGGAACAGCGGCGTCGCAACATATCCGGCAAATACCATACAGCGCGCCAGCCCGGGACGATTCGGATAGCTTCGCGCCATCCACCAGATGACGCGGCCCATCACGGCAACCCCTGCCAGCATCAGCGCATAAAACAGTACCGCCATGTAGAAGCCGGTAAACAACGACAGCCTGACGACATTCTCCTCACCGAAGTTCCAGCCAATTTGCGTGGTACCGATAAACGCACAAATAACCGGTACCGCCGCCATAACCAGCACGTGGTGAGTGTAGTGATGCGAAACCGTTTCGTCTTCGCTTTTGATCACCTTCATTTCACGATCGGGATGGGAAAACAGTCCCCAGACATGGTTCATAACGCCCCCTTGCTGACAGCCCGAATAACGACACTGTAAGTATAATTCACTCTTGCGATTATTTTTTGCACAGCCGTAAAAATAGCGCTGCCGCACAACGTATCCTTCCGACAAGAACCCTCAGTCGGGTGTATGCTTATAAGCGTTTTACCGGGAGGGCTTCTTTTTAATGGATATCAATAATCTGATTAGCCAGTATGGCTACGCCGCGCTGGTTATTGGCAGTATTGCTGAAGGTGAGACCATTACGCTGCTTGGCGGAGTTGCAGCGCATCAGGGGTTATTACGCTTCCCGCTGGTGGTTATCTCCGTGGCACTGGGCGGCATGATTGGCGACCAGTTGCTTTATCTGCTCGGTCGCCGCTACGGCATGAAAATACTGCGCCGTTTCTCACGCCATCGCGACAAAATCCATCAGGCGCAAACGCTGATCCGCCGCCATCCATATCTGTTTGTGATTGGTTCGCGCTTTATGTACGGCTTTCGCATCGTTGGCCCATTGCTGATTGGCACCAGCCATCTGCGTCCGAAAATCTTTCTGCCGCTGAATATTCTTGGCGCGATCGTCTGGGCGTTACTGTTCACCACGCTGGGCTATGTTGGCGGGGAAGTGATTGGCCCGTGGCTGCATCAGTTCGATCAGCATGTAAAACGCTGGATTTGGCTGGTCATCGCTATCGCACTGGTGGTTTGTCTGCGCTGGTGGTTCCGGCGCCGTCGTAAAAAGCGCCAGAACAGCACAAAGCACGATTAAGCTTTAGGTTTGAACTGCGGGTTAGCGAGCATAAATCCGCCGTCGATAATAAACGACTGCCCTGTGGTATAACTGGCGTGCGCTGAACAGAGCCAGGCCACCATGCTGGCTATCTCTTTGGTGGTACCGGGCCGGGCCAGCGGAATATTCGGCATCGAACCGGGTTTAGCATCATCATCGCTCATGTTATTCATCGGCGTGGCTATCGCGCCGGGCGCGACCGCATTGACGAGAATGTTGTGTTCAACCAGTTCCAGCGCCATCGACTGGGTTAATCCGCCCAGCGCATGTTTCGCCGCGGTATAGGCGCTCGCTTCCGGCAGCGGCGTATGTTCATGTACCGAGGTGATGTTAATGATGCGTCCGCCCTGACCCTGTGCCACCATTTGCCGCGCGGCAATTTGCGCGCAGAGAAACGCGCCGTCAACATCGACGGTAAAAATGCTGCGCCAGTCTTCGAACGTCACCTCCAGGAAAGGCGCTTTGCTCATTGCGCCGGCATTATTGACCAGCGCATCGATACGTCCGAAACGGGAAATCAGCGTTTGTATCGCCTGTGCGCCTTCCGGCAACTGGCTAAGATCAAGCTGGATGGTTTCGGCCCTTCGCCCGAAAGCCTCCACCTGCCGCGCCGTCTCTTGCGCGCCCTTTTCATCCGAATGCCAGGTAATACCAATATCGAAGCCCTGCTCTGCCAGCATCAACGCGCATTGCTTGCCGATACCGGAATCTGCTGCAGTGACCACAGCAACGTTGGTAACAGACATCGTTCGCCCTCCGGTGATTGCAAACCATTAAGTATAGAAAAAAGGCAAAAATGCAGCAGATTATCTAAGCTTTGTACTTCCGTATGCATGAAGGACGTTAAAAATGTTGAAGATTTTACTTTGGGTGATCCTGATTATCTTTCTGATTGGTCTGCTGGTGGTGACAGGTGTGTTTAAGATGATTTTTTAATGCTGAGCGCGTGGCGGCTGCACTTCACCCAACCTGAAGTGCAGCGCCATCCGTCAGGTTAGTTCCCCTGCGCGCTGTAGTTAATCGGCACCCAGCGGTAGCCTTTATCGGCTTTTATCACTTTGCCAATGCCAGGAAACGCAATATGCGCGGCGGCTATCCAGTCCCCCTCGCGGGCCACCTGCGCCAGCACTTTCTGGCGCGTGGCAACGGCCTGCTGCTGGTTGACATCAAAATGAATCGCCACGTCAGGGTCCGGTAGCTGCACCGGATGCGCATGGATAATGTCTCCCCACAACATCAGCGTCTTACCGCCGTGGGTGACGCGATAGATCACGCTGCCCGGCGTATGCCCCGGCGCAGGCACCGCATCAATACCGGGAATGATTTCCGTCGGTGCGCGGAAGGTGCTGAGTTTACCGGCATCAATCACCGGACGCAGCGAGCGTTCGGATTCAGCAAAGGTGTGACGCTGGCTCTCTTCAACCTCTTTCAGATGCGCCGGGTTGAGCCAGAAATCCACGTCGCGCTGATCGACCTGCACCGTGGCATTGCGAAACACCGGCTTGCCGTCGCGCTGCACGCCGCCAGAGTGATCGGCATGAATGTGAGTCAGCAACACCATATCAATTGCATCCGGATCGATGCCCGCCGCCCGCAGGTTATCCGGGAGATGACCGCCCGCATCGCCAAACAGTGGCCCGGCCCCCGTATCGACCAGAATCAACTGCTTACCGGTATTAATGACAAAGGCGTTGATCGACGTTTCGGCGTGAACAGTCAGGTTGGCTTTCGCCATCTGCGATTGCAGCGTTGCGGGGGAAATATGCGTGAGCAGCTTGTCAAACGGCACGGCGACCGTGCCATCGGAAACGGCGGTGATTTGCCAGTCACCCATCGCCATCCGGTAATATCCCGGCGCCTGCGCCTGATGCGTACTGGGCGGCTGCGCTGCATGAGTGCTGAAGATCATCGTTGCGCCCACCAGCGCCATCAGCAAAGGATAATGTTTCATCACTTTTCTCCTGTTGTTTTCGTTGCAACAGTATCCCGCCAGCGATACTATCACTCCAATTGATTGGAGCGATAATGACTATCAAAGAGAATGATTTCCGTAAAATCGATCTGAACCTGCTGATCGCCTTTGCCGTCCTGTTTCGCGAACAGAGCGTCTCTGCTGCGGCGGATAAGCTGCATCTGGGCCAGCCCGCAGTAAGCGGCGTACTGTCGCGTCTGCGCACGCTGTTTGACGATCCGCTGTTTATTCGCAGTGGCCATCGCATGCAGCCCACCGCCCGCGCGGAAGAGCTGCACAGCGAGCTGCTGCCGCTGCTGGAGCAGTTGCAAAGTGCGCTGTTTCAGCAGGCGGCGTTTGATGCGAAAACCGTGAATGTCACGCTGACGCTCGGTATGGCTGACTGGGTAGAAATGTGGCTGATGCCACGTCTGATCCCGGCGCTTCAACAGGCGGCACCAGGCATGCGCCTGAACGTGGTGGCCAGCGATCCTTTCAGCGATGCCACGCGGCTCGAAGGCGGCGAGATGGATATGGCGATCAGCGTTGCCACCGCCGGGCCGCGCTGGCTTGAACGTGAAGTGCTGACCACCATGTCATATGTCACGCTCTGGCACCCGCAACAACTGACGCTCAGCGCGCCGCTGGATATCGATACGTTTGCCGCTCAGCCCCATTTGATGGTCAGCTACCGCGAGGCAACCAGCAGTCATTTCGATACGTTGCTGGCAAAAACCGGACGCCAACGCCGCGTGCATTACACCACGCCGCATTTTGCCGCCCTGCCCGGTCTGCTGGAAACAATGCCAGCGCTGGCGACCGTACCCGCCGGGCTGGCAACGGAGTGGCAGAGAACGCGCGGTTTGCTGGCAAGCCCGCTGCCGCTGGATGCAGAACCGGTCGAAGTGGCGTTACTGTGGCACCAGCGCCACAGCAGCGACCCGGCGGTAATGTGGCTGAAAGAGTTTATCCGTCATCTGATTGGGTAAAAAAACGGGCCCTTCAGCGGGCCCGTTTGCATTACTTCAGGCTTGCGCCGTTGCTGGCAATCACATCGCGATACCAGTAAAAACTCTTCTTGCGGCTGCGTGCCAGCGTGCCGTTGCCGTTATCATCGCGATCCACATAGATAAAACCGTAACGCTTGGAAATCTCGGCTTTCGATGCGCTGACTAAGTCAATCGGCCCCCAGCTTGTGTAACCCATCACCTCGACGCCGTCGTCAATCGCTTCGCGCACCTGCACCAGATGGTCGTTCAGATAGGTAATGCGGTAGTCGTCGTTGATACTGCCATCGGCTTCCACCTTATCCTTCGCGCCCAGACCGTTCTCGACGATAAACAGCGGCTTTTGCCAGCGATCCCACAGCATATTCAGCAGCGTACGCAGGCCAACCGGATCGATCTGCCAGCCCCACTCTGAGCTGGCCAGATGCGGATTTTGCACCATGCTGAGAATATTGCCGCGCGCCTGCTGATTCAGCGCGTCGTCGGTGGTTACGCAGCCGGTCATGTAGTAGCTGAATGAGATAAAATCGACGGTGGATTTCAGCGCTTCGCGATCGGCATCAGTGATCTCAACGTGGATACCGTTATCACGGAAATAACGCAGCATATAGCCCGGATACGCGCCACGGCACTGCACATCGCCAAAGAACTGCCAGCTACGATTCTCTTGCAACGCTTCGAACACGTCGTCCGGCTTGCAGGTTAGCGGATACATTAGCCCACCCAGCAGCATATTGCCGATCTTGCCGTCCGGGATAATCTCATGGCAGGCCTTCACGGCCAGCGCGCTCGCCACCAGTTGATGGTGAATTGCCTGATAAACCGCCTCCTTACTGCTGTTCTCTGGCAGCCCGACACCGGTCATTGGCGCGTGCAATGACATGTTGATCTCATTGAAAGTCAGCCACAATTTCACCTTCTCCTTGTAGCGGCTGAACACGGTGCGTGCATAACGCTCGAAGAAGCCAATGGTCTGTCGGCTGCCCCAGCCGCCATACTGTTTCACCAGCCCCCACGGCATCTCATAGTGGGATAAGGTGACCAGCGGCGTAATGTCGTATTTCGCCAGTTCATCAAACAGCTTGTCGTAGTAGGCAAGGCCCGCTTCATTCGGCGTGGTTTCGTCACCGTTCGGGAAAATACGCGTCCAGGCAATCGACACGCGCAGACAGCTAAACCCCATCTCCGCAAACAGCGCGATATCCTCCGGATAGCGGTGGTAAAAATCGATGGCGACATCTTTCAGCGCACTATCTCCCGCCACGCGTTCAACCACGTCGCCAAACACGCCTTTTGGCTGGACATCCGATGTTGAAAGGCCTTTTCCACCTTCCAGATACGCACCTTCAACCTGATTCGCAGCAATCGCGCCGCCCCATAAGAACGATTTCGGAAATGCTTTCATCACTTTCTCCTTTGATTAACCAGCGACCGCAAGCAGCGGCATTCCGGCCTGTACTGAGGTTGCAGCCACGGTACGCACACCACCGGTGCTGTCGCTGTTACTGATAATAATCGGCGTGGCGAGATCGTAGCCGGCGGCGAGGATCGCTGCGCGATCGAACTCCAGCAGCAGATCGCCCACGTTCACTCTGTCACCCACCTGAACATGCGCAGTGAAAGGCCCGCTTCCCAGCTTGACGGTGTCGATACCGACGTGGATCAACACTTCAACGCCGCTATCGCTGAGCAGCCCGATCGCATGTTTGGTAGCAAACAGCGATGCCACTTCTCCGGCAAACGGCGCCACCACGCGCCCGTCCTGCGGAATGATCGCCACGCCTTGCCCCAGTAAACCGCTGGCGAACGTGGCATCCGGCACCTGTTCCAGCGCCAGAACTGTACCGCTCATTGGCGCCAGAACCGTATTCTCCACAGGCATTGCCGCGCCGTCTGGCTCTGCGGCGAGCGGAGCTTTTGGCAATCCGGCAAAAAAAGTCAGCACGCCGGATAAGAGCAGCGCTACGACGCTACCGATAATGCCGCCCCACAGCGTTGCATCGACACCACCCGGCGGGATCATCTGCGCCAGCGTAAAGATGTTGGCGAAACCAAAGGAATAGGCATGGCTACCGCTAAAGCCGACAATGCCTCCACCGATGGCTCCCGCCACGCAACCAAAAATAAACGGACGGCGCAGCGGTAGCGTTAAACCGTACACGGCCGGTTCCGTGATGCCGAAAATCCCGGCGGCGATGGATGAACCCGCCAGCATCTTCTGACGCGCATCGCGGGTACGCAGAAAGATACCCATTGTTGCGCCAACCTGACCGAACACTGCAGGCAGCAGGATCGGCAGCATGGTGTCCTGCCCCAGGACAGCAATGTTGTTGATCATCAACGGTACCAGCCCCCAGTGCAGACCAAAAATCACGCAGACCTGCCACAGCGCGCCCAGCGACGCTCCGGCCAGCCAGGGGGCCAGCGTATAGATTGTCTGATAGCCATGTGCCAGCATCTGGCTCAGCCAGGTTGCGACCGGACCAATAATCAGGAACGTTAACGGGACGGTGACGGCGATGCAGATCAGCGGCGCAAAGAAATTTTTTACCGCAGCATGCAGAAAGCGATTGCCCTGTTTTTCCAGCCAGCAACTGACCCAGGCGGCAAGAATAATTGGGATCACGGAACCGCTGTAATTGAGGAACGTCACCGGGATGCCGAGGAAAGATTCGCTGGCCGCACCGGCCGCCTGGCTGGCATTGAAGGCCGCGATCATCAGCGGGTGCGTCAGCGCGCCACCAATCACCATGGTGACAAAAGGACTGCCGCCGAATTTTTTCCCGGCGGTGTAGCCCAGCACCAGCGGTAAGAAGAAAAAGAGCGCGTCGCTGGCGGCAAACCAGATTTTATAGGTGCCGCTGTCGGTGGTGAGCCAGCCACAGACAATCGCCAGCGCCAACAGTCCTTTGAGGATCCCGGATGCGGCAAGAATGCCGATAAACGGGGTAAAAATGCCGGAAACAATATCAATCAATCGCCCCAGAAGATTGCCTTTATCTTCTGGCGCCGCCGCTGGCGTTTCATCCGTTAATCCTGCCTCCTGGCGCACGGCATGCCACACTGCGTTCACATGGTTGCCAATCACAACCTGAAACTGGCCGCCGCTCTCCACCACCATAATCACACCGGGGTTGGTTTTTAAACCTTCGGCGTCCGCTTTCTGGATGTCTTTGAGTTTGAAGCGCAACCGGGTAGCACAGTGTACCAGGCTGCTGATGTTCTCCTTCCCACCGACGTGGCTGAGGATCGCTTTCGCCAACTCTTGATATTCCATGTTGAATTCCCTTGCATCTGTCGCCCGAAGGCGGTGACTGAGTAAAAAAAAACCTGAGCCAGCACCTCACGGAGCCAGTCTCAGGTTTTGCCTGCGCAATGCAGTAACAATCCTTTTGCGTCTTGTTTTAACGCTTTTCTTTTCTCACCCGTTCAATATGAATGGCGAGGAACATAATTTCTTCGTTCGTTAGCTGACGCTGATAGCGGTTTACCAGATGGCGAGCGATTTTTTCCGCGCACTGCCATGCCAGTTGATAATTCTCTTTCACCGCCTGATGCAGAGAAAGATCGTCATCCGCCACCACCGTACGGTTCAGCAAGCGCTGTGAGAAAAATTTCAGATGCGTCACAAAGCGATGATAGCTCAGCGACTCTTCATCGTATTCCAGCGTTAACTGATACTTCACGATGTGCAAAATTTCCTGCATCACCTGGGTGATATGCATCACTTCCGGCATTTCGCTGTTCAGTTGCGCCGTCACCAGATGCAGGGCGATAAACCCGGCCTCATCTTCCGGCAACTCAACATTGAGGCGTTTAGCAAGTATCGCCCGCGCCTGCTGGCCCAGCGCAAACTCTTTCGGATAGAGATGCTTGATCTCCCACAACAATACGTTGCGCACCACTGCGCCCTTTTTTTGCCGCTCAAGTGCAAAATAACAGTGGTCGGTCAGCGTAATGTAGAGACTGTCCTGCAACTTGCCGAGCTGGCTGCGGGCCAGTTCGATGATGCGATCGCAGGCGGTCATCACTTCCAGCGGGATCTGGCTGAGCAGTTCGCTGAGACGGCGCACCAGCTCATCGCTTTGCAGAGCAAACACCTTCTCAATGCAGCGCTCATCCAGTTCATCGCCGGGGCGTTTCTGGAACGCCAGCCCCCGGCCCATGACAACCTGTTCGCGCTGCTGCTCATCCAGCACTACCACAACATTATTGTTTAATATTTTGGCGATTTTCATTCCGGCCCCGGAAACAAAAAAACCTGACCTCCGGCAGTTGCCGGACAATCAGGTTTCGCCTGCCTAAGCAGTAACAATCCAGGTGCCGACTCTACCAGTTTCCCGACGATGAAAAACACGCCGGGAGATTAAAATTGTGATCTTGCTCGCGCGATGCCTTAACGGAAAATCGCCTGATACGATGATTCATACTGCGGCGCGTTCCATTCACCATCAAAAATCGTCAGCGTGATGTAACCGCGATTTAACCAGCCGGTATCCGTATCCGCTTCGCTCGGCGTCAGCACTTTCTCACTCATTACCTGTTTTGCCCGCCCGTCCTCAAGTAACACATAGCTGTGTTGCGGCAGAGGAAAACGCTCATTGCCAATATACTTTTCACCTTTCACGGCACTTTTCGCCAGCGGCGGGTAGTTAATGCTCACCCCGGTGCCAGCGGGCAACAGCGGCTTGCCAGGCTGCCATTTAGCGTGGAGTTTATCGACCCGCGACACCACATCATCAACAGCGTCCGGCCAGTATTTATGCGTGCTTGGCCAGCCCGACCTCATCTCTTCAGCAGTCAGTAAATAGCCAATGCTGGCGGCAATGGCCGGGTAGCCATAGCGTACCGCGCGCGCCGCTGCGCCGACGGTGCCGGAATTGAGCTGCGCAACACCGGTATTCGGCCCGTCATTGACGCCGGAAATTACCAGATCCGGCGGGTTATCCTTCAGCACGCCGAGCAGGCCAAAATCCACGGCATCCGCCGGGGTTCCGG
>CANUEX010036150.1:0-27218 GCA_948099535.1 Jatropha multifida
GGTTTGTAATAGAATTATCATGTGACTATAAATAAATTGTGGAGTGTAAATGACTATCTGGAGATTGTATGATAGGAACAGTTTGAACATATTATGACAAATAAATATTTGTATGAGAAATATTTTTATTATATGGATATGACCCCGAGCTGCGATTAGTACTTAATATTAATGCTGGGTCAGAATTATTAACTCTGATTGTTTTATGAAAAAAAAATGTCATAATATAGGCTTGCTATTCCGATAGTCAAATGATAATAGGGATGGATTGTGATAGTTTAGGCTTACTACGGGCCTCGGATGCCTTAAACTTACCTAGGTCCTAGTGCCGGTCCGGCCCACGATTTTAGATCGTGACAATTTGATCAAATGTTAAAGACGAATTAATTATTTCCTTTTCTTACGTGTCAAGATATTTTAATTTTCTTTTTAAAATTTTAATAGAAAAATCTAAAAAAAATGGACAGACGACTAATTTGTTTGAGAGAGGTAAATCTCCGAAAATATTAATTAATATTATCAAAATATAAGGATTGTCTAATTAGTTTGGTCAAGAACGAATTAATTATTTTTGAAAAATAATTAAGCCTGATTTTCTAGCATCAACATTAAATTTCTCAAAAAGAAATAAATTAAATTGAGAGACAAACACGTTACACGCCCTGTTTCGAAGCTAGTTGGTCGATTGTGCCCCTTTTTTTTTTAGTTCCTGCAATTTCTCACCTTCGTCTTCATGATTTTCTTCTTCTTCCGACGGAAAAAGAAACGAAGAAAGAAGAAGGAATTAAAAACCACGAGCAACCTGCAACACCATAGGAAGGAGAAACCCGAACTCCTTAAACAACGAAACCAGAAATAAAAACCCCACAGCCAAGCAAAGACCCCAATTTCCCTTTTCTCCATAAAGCCATATCACAAAATCGACCTTCTCCATCAACAGAATCTTATCACATTTGACGGCCAAGAAATTTCTGATCCAAGACCCATTAGCTGATTTCCTGGAGACTAATTTGATAATTTTCAGGCGCCATTAGCCCCGTGGTTACTCGATGGAGTTTGTGTGACCTGAACTACATGTGTAGTTGTTTACTAAGTGTGGCTGTGAACTGAGCGGAGTATTTTGGCGTCATGTTCGAGAGTTACTGGCAATAGAACAGCTAATCTGGTTTCTTTCCTCGGTAAATACTCAAACTGAGTATTATCTGTATGTTCGAGCAATCTAGTTTTAGCTTCAGATTTATGACCTTCCCGTGTTAAAAATGGCGATCTTGATATATATTCTGGATTTGAAATATGTACTTTATGATACTTCATTTTTTCTGTACGTCATGATTCTTTAATATTACTAGTATAATAGGGTCATGTTATTGTTAAATGATTTTGCTATTTGATAATTTCAATTTGCGGTTATGAGAAATAGGGACTTATCTTTTGGCTATTGCTTCCTATAACACATTAGGTGTGTTCCCAGTTCGTTTCGTGAAAAGATTTTTCAGATTGGTGCAAATGTAATGTTTCTTTACTAGCAGTTTGTGCTGCAATAACTTTTTGCAGAGTCATATATTGACTGGGAAGTTTACTTTGGTTCTGGATCACACTTCACAATACATATGTAAAGTCCTTTGTGTGTTTTCATCTGCACTGCCTGGCTTACTTTATGATACTTCTGCTTTGCCTTTGCTTATTTTTTTTCAGATTCGTGTACACGGATTTCATTTTGGCATATTAATCAGATTAATAGATGATGCTATTTGCTGAAATTTAGCTTTAAGTCTTTGTCATGCACATTATAATTTATTGGTCTGTGAACTTTATTTGATAAATCCAGTAAGTTATATTGAGGTGAATAACTACAGCTTCTATTAAATATGCATCTGAAATCTGTTGCCCTATATCAATTAAGGACAAGAGGATTTCAAATAAGATATATGGAGTTTAATCGATAATATTTGTCCTAATGATTAGGGTCATGCATTTGAATTTAAGAATGGATAGAATGTGAAATTCATTTGAATCAAATTGCACTTTGGATTGAAAATATAAAATTGGGTGGTGTTCTTGAGATCACTACCTCATTTCTCTGGTATAAGTTTGAGATGGGTCTTTCTACCTCTGACCTTGTGGATTGTAGGACATGAATGAGTTGGATAATAAAAATCTATTAACCATTGATAAAATTGGGCACTTCTTTTAAAAAAAAGGAAAATATTAAAAATTCAAAAATGAAAAGTCAAAGTTCTCTCTTTCTCTCTCATTTTCTTTTCTTTTTTTTCTTCTGGATTTAACATTTGAGTTTCATATTTATCCTGATCAGCCTGAGATTCATTTCAAACAAGGAGTACATGGTTGTGATCAATTGATAAATAATCAGCATTAATATGTTTATAATGAACGGAGAGTACATTAGTTACCCTTGTCAAGATCTAGAAAACAATCTATGAATTAGTTGCTTCAAGTTCTTGCAAGTGGGGTAGAGTAGAGAGTCCAATTGCAGCTCGTTGGTTTTGAGTCAAATTATGACCACAGAGTTGGTGCCCAGTTAATCTCTTTTTTTGGTAAGGTTTCTACATTGAGGATTTCATCAATTTGTCACTTTTATCATGTTTAATGTCAAGCATTATAGCTCATGGTATTGATAAAAAGGAGATGCATGCTATTTTAGGTTTTTCTTTTTGTTTGTAATTTTCTTGTATCTTTTCCTGTGTGTGAGCTCTTTTTTCTTTTTTTTTTTTTCATTTTTTTAAACTTTCAAAGGTAGGTGAGTAAGCAGTTTTATATTCAATAAGAAACCAATCAATGTTATTATCTTTTGGGGCTTTTGAATTAAAGCTAATTGATGTTGTTGTGTGAATCTGACTTATGGTTGTAGTGTGGCAAAATTTAGCTGAATAAGAAGAACCTGAAGTTCCTAGACTCGAGAAGCTAAACAGTGGATCTAATTCTAATATTCTTTTTGTTTCAAATATGGATTTTGTCTTCTCTGTACTGTTTAGCCTCTATCTTGGTTTGCAGTTTTAGATTTTATAAATTCCAGTAGTAATAAATTACTTATACTTTGGGGTTAATTTGACTAGTGGTATATGAACTTAGGCATATGGTTTCCAAACTTATAAAAGTGTAACACTAAAATGATTTTTGCCAAAGTAATTGATTTCAGGTGACCGGAATGCAAGCTGGATGCCACATTGGCGCTAATTATGTTTAAAAAATAACAAAATCCAATTTTCTCTATCTCCTTCAACTCCATATCTGACTCCTCCAACTTTTACCCTCATTTTTCTCTCTCCTGCCCTAGTCCCATAGAATTCACTCTGTCTCGCCATAGATGATCTATACCAGTTTAATTGAAATACAGAATCACTCAAAATCTCTCCTCTGCCCAGTGCAAACCTAACTACTACCTCTCTCTCTCTCTCCTATCTAAATCCATCTACCTAAACTCAAATTCCCCATTTCAGCAGATTGCAAGCATGAGGACTACGGTAGTCTCATCTAGCTCAAACTCAGAATCCCTCATTTTCACAAAATACTCAATTGCTTATGTACAAAATAAATAGCACAAGCTTTGAGAAGAAAGGGTTAGTCAGGTAATTGGGTCTAATTTTTCTCTTTGCATTCTGTAAAAGAAACCCATATGGCCTCTTTTGGTGTATTACTTCCATAACTCAACTTTTATGATCGGGAAGAGATTGGGCATCAGTCAAGTTTTCTGATTGAGACAGAGCAACATCAAATTAGTTTCAGATATTAGAAAGGTATCTTGTTGCAGACCAGAAAATTGGTATTTGAGCATGAATTTTGAGAGAGTTGTTTGATTGAGGTTAGATATGTTTAGTTATTTGCCGTTCACGGTTTTAGGTAGCCAAACCAATGCATCTGTAGTTAGATGTGTTTAATTCCCATCTAAAAAGAATCTGTGTATCATTTTATTTTATTTTAATTCTCTGAATTGATATTGCAGGGTAGTTATCCATTTGCATGTTTGCTTTTGTGTTAAATTTCTCTTTTTTCATATTCAATTTCTGCATTCTCTGCTTTGGTTCCTGTTTTCTTCTCACTATCCTTATTCTTCATGTTTAACAGAGGGTAATGAACTGATCATCTTTAACAAATTATGTGTTATCTGTTGAATGAGTTAATTTTAACAGCATGGAGAGAAATTAGAAAAAGTGGTTGCGAATGGGAATGGAGAGTTATAATGAAAAGGCTGTAATTTCCTCTGAAATTAGAGGATCACAATAATATATATCAATTTTGATTTTAATTTTGGTTATGACGGTGGTTGATTTTGGATTTTCTACAGAGGGGACTAGTTGGTGGGTATCTGTTATAGAGAGAGGAGAGGTAGCAGCGGTGGTGGTGGTGATGGTGGTCTTTGCAGAGGGATGGAGTTTTTTGGCACTAGGAATACTATCTTAGTTGGATCATCAGTTGAAGGATAAAATAAAGCCAATGTATCAGGAGAGAGACCGGGTGCCTGTTTATGTGTACAAATTAATAATAAATAAGTCAATGTGGTGTCCAGCTAGCACTTCGGTTGCCTGAAATCAATTATTTCGGCAAAAGTCATTTTAGTATTACACTTTTACAAGTTTGGGCATTTTTAAGTGATGAATTAAAGTTTATAAACCTTAAAGTGTATTTCCTCTAAGTTTGTATACCACCAGTGGTATTAACACTATGCTTTGTGTTGGTATTGATTTGATCAAAGCGAATATTGGAAACAAAAGATTCATGTAGCTGACCCTAACTAGTTTGGGACTTAGGCTTAGTTGTTGTTGTTTTTAGTTCTAGCGGTAATTATTATAAAAGAGATTTTACATGGATCACTTGATTCTTCAATCTAGAAGAAGCAAATATTTTACTGAAGATTAGGTGTCTTGAATGTTGTATGGCGTGACTTTTGAAATTTCTGGCAAATTTTATTTCTTTTGTGCCAGCCTCTCAAAGATATAAGCCTGTCTCCTAGGTTTCAAGAGCCCGTTGTGCCATGCACTGTTTTTGAGTTCATGCTCCCTCTCCCTAGCTTCATATGTACTTTTTGGTTCTAGCTGTTAGTGATTTGTGACTTTATTTTCAAGTGAAGAGAAGTTGAAGATTAAGCTAACCATGAAGGGCAAAATTCATCAACAGTCCATCTCTTTTCGGTCAAACAAGAAAGGAGATTGGAGTAATAAAGCATCATATTCTAAAGGTAAATAATACCATTCTGCTTTATCTGTTTTCTCTTTTGAGATATATATGTACACACGCGGACATACATTTCTTTTCTGGAGGGTTTTGGGTTGATCTAGGTTTTGGTTTGCTTATAGAATCTGTTTCTAATTGTTTTATTGGTGATGCAGATGGGAAGCTGCCCAGTGATTATCCAATGAGAATAATTTGGAAGAAGGGGTTTATTCGGTTGATTTTTGTAGCTGGCATTCTGTGGATGTTGCTCATTCTTCTTGTACTATTATTTCACATCTGGTCTTGTCAATCTTCTTATGCATTCTTTTCAGGTAATTTTCTAAATATGTGAACCCTGCAGTCGTTCTTTTCTTGTGTATTTACTTTGTTTGAGTTTGAATTGCCCCTTTGTTATCTTTTTCTACTAGTTTTGTAAACTTGAACAATTCAATGCTTGCTTAGTTCACTACGGATCTTATTTACTTGGACCAGAAGAGCTGGCAAATCTGTGCTTTAGAAAACTCACTCTCACTTGATTCTGCCACATGATATTAGCAGCCAAACAGGCAGTTTGTAACTAACACACGCTCGCACAAATATATACATAGATGTGAGCACGCGTGTGCGTGTGTTGTGCATTCATGATTGAAGCCTCTATGTAAATTTTTCTGGTTGCTTTCACTTTTTTCCACGTCCAATTTTAGTACCAGTTTTGTTGGAAGCATAATTAAGAAACAATAAAGAATGTGATCACACCTATTGGGATGGAATACTTAAATTAGTCTGTTACGGTCTAGGTGCATCCACTGATGCTCAAAAGTGGAGTTGCTAATTGAGATGGTAGCTAATTAATTTGTGGAAGGCGTCTACAGGTTAGGGCTCCTTTCTTTTTAACTTAGGTTCTTATGAGAATAAAGCCTTGGTGGCATATTGGATTCAATGAAACTAACTGGAAAAGATTAAATACTTGGGGAACCAGTAAGAGCTGCCAAATTGCCTAGAAGAATAAAACAATTAGAAATGTTTGATACTGCAAGATGTTTAATGTGCTTTTTTGGGATATGAGAGTGAAGTTGTCCAGCTAGAGTGATACCTTGTTAGGAAATTTTATGGAAGCTCTATAATTGTATGCGATATCTTCATTTATTTGCTAATTATCAATTCATGCTACATATGCTTTAGTGAAAATTTAGAATTGGAATTTTCTTTATTAAATTGTAGATATTCAATTTCAGTGAATTGACGTTATGGAATCTATTGGACATGCAGCCATCTGTAACAAAGAAAGCAAGGTGTATGTCATTTTACATGCATGGGGATTTGTTGCACAGCAACACCGTAAGACTGTCAACACCTCTTCTTTGAACTGTTATCTCTATATAGGTGTTATAAGTGATACTAGGTTTGTTACTGTCTTTTAGGTTGTCCAATCCCTGTTGGCAATAATCCTGATAAAATAGTTATCCCAGAAGGAAGAACTCCTGACAAGATTGTAAAAAATCTATCATATATCATGGAGGATGAGCCTGTGAAGAATGGATCTCAATCCCCATTATTTGGAGGACATCAAAGCTGGGTGCAAAGAAATGAGAGTTTCAAACTAAATTCTTCCATGAAGGTAAATCTAAATACATGCAAGCCAACTATGCATTAGTCTCGACTCCTTAAAGACATTGTCATTCCCAAACCATGGCATGCATTACCACCAGAAGTCAAATAAAATGGAGAGAACTGGGTTTTTTTTTCCATTTAAGATATTTTTCATTTGATGGAAGTTTAAATTTTGTGACTTTTCCTGATCTTATAAATTTAACTAGGTTTCATAATTTATCATCATCCATTCTACCTTTCAGGTCCATTGTGGATTTATGCGTAATGGTGGTGCTGAAATGGAGCCCATGGACACCAAATATGTCAAAAAGTGTAAGTTCGTGGTTGCATCTGGAATTTTTGATGGATATGATGTACCCCATCAGCCTTCAAATATAAGTGACCGCTCTAAGAAATTATTCTGCTTTCTTATGGTGGTGGATGAGGCATCTCTTGCTTTCATAGAACAGAATGCTACTGTTCGGGAAGACAACAATGGGGGACGTTGGGTTGGCATATGGCGTGTTATCCTGCTGAGGCATCCACCTTTCGATGAGCCTAGACGGAATGGTAAAGTTCCCAAGATTTTAACCCACAGGTTATTTCCACAGGCACAATACAGCATCTGGATTGATGGAAAAATGGAGTTGATAGTTGATCCTTTACTAATCCTTGAAAGGTATTACCACCTGATTAAATTATTATAGATTATTTATTTTAGGATATTCTTTAGAGAAGAACAAGAGGTCCGGCCATGTTTTGAATTTTTGCTATCATTGAGTATATGTAATCTTATAGGGCTCAGTTATTGGAGTATTCCTCTTTTTTTCCCCAATTAATTATCGATGAAATAAAGTATGCTTTTTGGTTTTGCATCCAAATTTTCTGATCTTTTCTTCTCTCGAAGTCATGAGCATAAGAGAAAATTGAAAGAAAAGACAAGTTCTCTACCCATGTGGTGCATCAGTGGTTATTCAAAATTTATTTTACGTTGATATAATTTTAAATTAAATGATGGTCAAAATAATGTTTGAAGTACACCCATTATGTGATACTCTCTCCTATGTTCTGGAAGTCAAATATATGTTACGTTTTAGATGACCTTTTCAAGGTATTCAATTACTGACAAATCTTGCCTATTAAGTATTATTGCTTTATACACAACACACAAGCATGCCTGTTAAAATAGCTAGATAAAATGAACTATCTTTGATTTGTAGATACTTGTGGCGTGGGAAGAATACATTTGCCATTGCTCAGCACAAACATCACCGCAGTATTTATGAGGAGGCAGATGCAAACAGGCGGAGGAAACGATATGCCCGGCCACTCATTGATCTCCATATGAGAGTATACCGTTATGAGGGAATGGAGCCTTGGAGTGTGAAGAAAGGTGTTGTTAGTGGTAAGAAAATATATTTTTTTAAGTTCTATTTCTTGCATGTGAGCCTGCATTGGTGCTTGAGAAAATATACCTTATCAAGAACACAAGTACACAGTAGGCAATCTTGGTCATTAAGTGAATTTTGAAATGAAAAGAAGGAAACAACAATTCTCTCTAAGAGTAAGCATTTGGAATAGTAATCTTTTTTTCCCTATATGTTGCTTCAAAACACAAATTTTGAGTGGTAGCTTGATTTGTGCTTAAAGATCTATTTAGTGTTGTCAAAACGAGAATTGAATCGTGAATTGGAAGCCTCATTTTTTTAATCGAGAATCGAATCGAATCGAATCGTAAGATTCGCTATAACCTTTTGAGAATCAATTAAATTCTAATTCTGAATAATTTTATCAAAAGATATTAAATATTGAATTGAAAATTCCAATATCAATCATATACTAAATAAACTTAATAACTTGTGTTGTTCTAAAGTTCAAAATATCAAACTATTAAATTACAATTTGAAAATAAAAAATAAACTAATATCATGTTCTTGTTCTTGTTCTTATTCTTGTAGATCAACCCAACAGGTATTGTTGTTTCCGCCTTTCTCACTTTGCATCGTTTAAATTTTCTAATATATGTGAAGTTTAATCTTCTACTCCTACTAGGAATGGGTTTGCATTTGTTGGGCTCATATTTTAGTTTTTTTTTTTGTTTTTTGTACTTTTCGTGAATAGTTGATTTGTTGCGATTCATTCCTATTCGCTACCGATTCGTGCGATTCGCTACCGATTCGTTCGATTCGCTTTTGATTCAGGGTGCTCTCCGATTCATTCTTAAGATTTGTATCGATTTCCCTTAGATTCGATACGAACCGTATGATTGTAACAACAATTGGTATCAGCAAAAGTGAAGTCAGGAAATGTGAGATGGCGGTATGCTTAACCACTCCACTTGTGTTGAAATAATATTTAAGAGGAGAAATATAGTGTCAAATATGTTGTATAAGTAAATTTTTCTGAATAAAACAAAATTAATCATCAAAGGTGTGCCTGGGCTATGTGCATCCAGGCCTTAGATCATGCTATGTGGGTGATCTTGGGCTAGGCTTTGTCTTGGAAGGAATTCATCTAGGTGTATTCACATGTCTAATAGGACATTAGCTTGGGCCTTAGAATCTTGTGTATTTTTTATTTAATTCTGCTTCTAATTCAATGATTTCCTCAATATTAAGACTTTTTTACCTTTGTGATTTCAGTTTAAACATAGGACGTAAGGTGCCAATAAATATAATTGCATAAAATCAACTCCTAGGTGAATATGCACTATTTGTGGGGCTTGAATGTCTAGTCAGGAACAAAAATAAGTGCTTCTAGTTTTTGGGCTAATCTATTATGTCAGAGACGAGGACATGACTTTTATAAACAAATAAGAGGAAAATGGATAATTGAAACGTTAAGCGCTAATGAAGGAAAAAAAGTAAATGATGATCTTTCTACTTGACTGCAATGATAAATTACTCAGTTTTCTAGGAATAACTAAGAGAATAGAATTTGGAACCAAGATCTCTTATGTTTGTGTTGAGCCATGCGTAATGGTGGTTACTATTTTTTTTTGTTTTTATTTATTTGCATTTGGTTTTCATTCTTTGTTAAATTGATATAGCTTGAGTCTAGAATTTGGGATTAGCTTTTGACCTTTAGGTGCATGCGTTTCCTTTGCACTTTAGTTTGTACTTGATTGATCTTGAACTAGTCTATGTCAAATTTCCAGATGTTTTGCTCACCGAATTATTACTGTCTAAAACATCCAAGACATCATATAAGTGGTGGTGGATGCACATTTTAGTGAACACACACCTCATAATCCCAAGTACATGCCCTGGGCCCATGAACTATGTTTTGTGTGCCTTGCACATTTGAAAACTATGAATAATTATCTCATTGGGGTTTGGTTTAGGCTTTAGGTGTTTCATTATTATCCGCTGAATACATAAATTCACCCCCGAATTTTATTTGTTTAACCTTGTGACATTTTTAATTTTTACTTTGACCTATTAAATACCTCAACTTATAAAATTACACCTATAATATTAGACGCGCGGGTTCTAACACATCCATTTCATTTCAGGTGACAAATGTGTTGTCCCGCAGGAAATGCAGCATCTAAGTTCTTGTCAAGGAATATAATGTTGGGTGCATTAAGTATCTAATTATTCTTTATGAAATGATCTAATCTCATAGCGATATTCATGAAACCTGTATATAACCTCATAGTGATATTCATGAAACCTGTATATAATGATATTGTGAAATTATAGTTACTTGTTCGATACATAATAGCTTGGGTTAATTTGGTGTAGATGTACCGGAGGGAGCTGTTATCATACGGGAACATACAGCGATAAATAACTTATTCAGCTGCTTGTGGTTCAATGAGGTCAATCTGTTCACTCCAAGAGACCAATTGAGTTTCGGCTACGTTGTGTACAGATTACAAGGTGCATTCAAGTTCTTTATGTTTCCAAATTGTGAATACAACTCACTGTTTGTGTTACATCAGCACACTAGAGAGCATTCTTCGAAGGTTGAGTGGGTTAAAAGTTTAAGCGAGTTTCGGGGAAATGGTAGCAGCATGAAAGAGAGTAGAGGTGGATTAGGACTTTGGACTCCTTATCCTGGAGACCTCAACTCAGTAGCATTGCCACCAGTCGTAAGATCATCTAAAGCTGGCTGAGAATCAAAGTAATCTACTTTTCCTTTGGAAGAATAACTTGATAATTTATTGTAAGATCATCTAGAACTGTTGACATTTCAAAGCATGCTCTTATTGAGTTTTTGCAATGAAAAAGATTTCAACTTATGCCTAAAACTTCTCATTTTTTATAAAATATGAATTATTTTGTTTAAATTTTGGTAATTAGAAAAATTCTAAATCGAATTTTGTCCAATAAACAAAGAGGATTCA
The DNA here is from genome assembly GCA_948099535.1 of Jatropha multifida. Classification (NCBI taxonomy): domain Eukaryota; kingdom Viridiplantae; phylum Streptophyta; class Magnoliopsida; order Malpighiales; family Euphorbiaceae; genus Jatropha; species Jatropha multifida. The sequence continues at coordinate 11,111 of CANUEX010036150.1, forward strand.
AACGAATTTCAAGAACGGACCACTAAATAATTTCTGTAACTAATGGAATTTTGCCTATCTTATGATTAAGGTTTAATCAGAAATGGGGGTATGGGGCAAATATATAAAGATTCATCTTGAAAAAATATATATTATTATATTTTTTAATTCGTTGGTGCCTCGAGAAAATACATCAAATAAATATTCACAAAAGAAAAAAGAAAAACCCCTTCAATTGTTTTAAAAATGAACTCGGATTGGTATTGATGGACCGATGTTTTAAAAATTCAAATTAAATATCTTTCATGTATTTATATGGTAAAACACTGTGTTAGTATGTAACATGTAAAGGGGATACAAGTCAAGTTCAAGCTTTAATATATATATTTCGTTTTTGATATTGGAGTGGAGTCAAGATCATGATCTGATTCTTTAGGCGGTGGGAGAAAGAGAAAAGGACAGTTACTATTTTCTTATTCCTCCACAAACTGACCTTTTCAAAACTTTGAAGAGAGAATTTTTTTTCTTATATATATTTATCTGGGTGAAATTCGTGTAACTAATCAAAATTTCTAAAGTTAAAATATTGCTAAAAATAAAGAAAAAAGAATAGAAAACTTTTCAGTTAAAAAAAAAAAATATAAAGATGGTTAGGAATTGCAGTTGAGGTTGGAGAAGCGAGTGAGAGGCTTTTCAGAAAATAACTTTGCGGACGCATTACACTGATGTGCTGTGCCATTTTCTGAAAGTGCTTTGCTTTTTAACAGACAAATGGGCATAGCAGTCACAGTATAAGGAAACTTGGGTCAACGACCATTCACCGAAAGCCGATCTCCCAGTTGCAGGGTGATTCCTTATTCGGTTCAAACCCAAAATAATTTGCTAATTTTATATTTTTAGTGATTTTTTCTATTAATTTTGATGAAAAAATTCACTATTTCTTCGTTTTTCGGAAGTTCTAATATATTTCATTATCTGATTCTAATAAACTGAATTCATCAGATGCTTATTTCTATCCTCTGAAATTTTATTTGTTCATTTCCTTTATTTATAAAATTATAGATTTTTTACCATATTCTAATGATTGAGATTTTTAATTTATATAATTTAAATTCTTAAAATTTTTAAATAAGCTAATTACCCAAAAAGAAAAGGATGGCCGTCAATTATTTTTCACGTAAAAAACGCCACCAGATAAAGAAGCGAAAGAAGGTTAGATGATAAAGAAAAGAAATAAAGGGAAATGGAAGCATCTGATTCTTGTTGAGTTGAAGTTGTGTGAAGGAGAATTTTAGTTGGAGATGGAAAATTCGAATGGAAAGTGACTTTCTGTCTCTTCCATCCACAGGAAAAACATAAAGAAAAAGGAAAATTCGAATGGATTGACTCTCTGGAAGCATATGTTCCTTTAGAATCTTATTCTTAATGAAAATAATTGATTCTTCTCTGCAATGGATTTTCCTCTTATCTTTGTTCTAAGTGCTAGGCCTCTCTGTCTTTATGCCACCGCCACTTGTGAGGTTTTTATACACCCAATTACGTTTATTTTTTAAATATAATAAAAAAATATCAATATTGATAGGAACGAAATGGTTGAGATTTTTTTTTAATCAAAAGTTTCGAGTTAGAACATATTCGAATCCTATAATATTTAAACGGAAGTTTTTTAATTTTCGTACACCCTTATTCCAATTATAGAAAGACCACTGATATCGTAGAAAAACCTCCATTTAATAACCTACCTCAAATGAAAAGTCAAATTTTAATTAATAAGATGAGCGTAAGTCTACTATTAACAGACCAATTTTAAGTTTATATAATGTAAAACTTAAAAAAAATTTGGTATAGGATAGATTTATAAAAGATAAAATGTTTTTTCTCGAATTTTTTAAAAGATTTTATCTTTAAAGTTAAAATTTGAGATTTCCCTAATTAAAGGAAAAATGATTCCCACATCCCAGATTTCAGAATTGCATTTATTTTGACGAAAAAAAAAACTCTTCAAATGCCTTGAGTGATTGTATTCCCAACTCCAAAATTAGAAAATTTGGCAAGGAAGTATATCATATTTAGTGGGAGATCAAGTTCCAAATTAAACTATGATTATTTGGGGAAATCCCCCATACGAGTAATTTGTAAATGGAATTGAAATTCAAAAAAAAAAAAAAAAAAGTAGAATACGTCATTTTCCAAACCCTAATATAGCATAAAAATATCACTGGCGTTCAATAAATTTGGGCCAGTGCGTATTTTTACCGTTGCTGTGTCTCATTCTCATCGATCTAATCCTAATTTTTTTTGTCTCTGTGCTTGAAAATTGAATTGGTAGACAACTTCCTGAGAGTAGTTATTAATTAAACATTAAAATCAGTGGGCCATGTCCACCGGGCCAACAGCTGCTGCATTAATTAACACTCGCTGAGTACTCTCATTTCTTTTAATTATAATAAATTATTATACGGACAAATTCTATTATGCCCCGTGACCTCCATTTTAATCCCATACTCAAATATTATAATTAGATGATCATTTCTCTATTTCTATTGACTTATTTATATTACCGTTTGAATTGTAATTGATCAATAATTTTTATGGTAAAAATTCTAGTCATGAATCTCGGTCATTAATGATTTTTAATAATTCTGTTTGGCTAAACATTACACTGAACATTATAAAATTTAGATACCTTTTTGATTTCATTTCCTAGCTAATGGAACCTTAAGGCTTGCTCCACCCATTTAATTCAAATCTTTTTATTGGGCTCCAAATCCCATGTTACCAACAAATAATATGTCTACATACTTCTTTAATTAAATTTTCTATTTCAAAAAATAAAATAGAAAATATATATATAATAAAATAATATAATATTTTCTTTTCTCAGTAAAAGAAAAGTACCATCATATCTTTAGAGACCAAAAGAATAAAAAATGTAAGATAAAAAAAAATTATAGAAAGAGCAAGCGCGTGCGAGTGTATATAACCAGACAATAAATGCAAATTCGAGCCATCTCTTTGATAATAAATTAATAGAGATATGAAATTTTGAAAAAAAAAAGAAGAAGAAAGAAAGCATGACCAGTGGTTTCGCAAACATTACATGGAGTTCAGACTCACTGAATAAATAATTTTTTTTTTTCTAAAAGGACGGAATAAATAATATAATTAGTGATTTTTTCACAAAATAAATTTATGACCTTTTAAATTTCTATTTTCTAATAATTTCACGAAATCATAAGAATATAAATTAAATTATAAGAAAATCACAGTATCATTTTCAAAGTTCGGAGAGTTATGAAATTCCTTTTCTGAAAATAAAATTAAAAGGTTAAATTATGCAGTTTTCTCATTCTAAACATAAATGAGAAATGACAGTGCATTTTCACTTTTCCCCGTGACTTTTATCTATCTTTTAAAGTTTTTTTTATGGTAATTAAAAAAATAATTAAAGTAGCTAAATTATAAATAAAATATTTTTTAATTTTTGAATATAAATAAAATATTTTCTAATTTGATCAAATTATTCTTATTCCTTTTATTTTTTTCAAAATAATAAATAGTTTAATTTATCTATACCCGCATAATAGGTCACCTCAAACATCAAACTAATTAAAAAAAATAACAATTTTTAAAAAATATTTGTTGGCAAATCAAAATTAGATAAAATAACTTGTTAGATTTAGAAGTTCGGTTCTCTATTCAATTTGTACTTGAAGCATAAAGCCACAGCAAACCACCTCTCTCTCCAAGATGCAGATTCTCTACCACTAACACACACTCTCTCTCTTATCACAATCCAAAATGAAAACAATAGACATCTTCTGTGCTTCTCAAGCTTCAACAGCCGTAAGCATGAGCATGGACCAACCTTCCTCCTCCACCGCCGCTGCAGTTGGCGGCCGAGCCATCGACCGCCACAATCCAATTATCAGAGACCAAAGAAGAGCGCCTAGAGGTCTCCCTTTAGCTCCTTGTACGTCTCAATCACCACCGATCAATCCCCAGCCTTACCATCTCCTTCACAAGAGTACTAAAAACGACGCTGCAGCCAAAGGCAAAGGCAAAACGACAGATACTGTTCTAAACAAGAAGAGTGTCAGTTACAGAAAAACAAGCCAAAAAAAAGACAAGAACGTTAAAAAGCTAGCAGTTGGTGGTGATGATAATAGTAATAGTAACAGCGGTAAAGACAAAGAAGTGGTAGCGGTGACAAGAAGCTGGGTTAATCGCAGTGATTTTATCACTCCTCCTACATCGTCTAGATATCTTTTAAGCGATAAAGAATTGCTTGATGGGTTATCGGATTATGATCCGGTTTTAGCATCATCAGTTCATCAACAAGAATCAAACGGTTCAAAATCAATTTCAACTTCTAATAATATTACTAACTCCACTGAGAAAGAGAAGCCTTCCTCCAACCAGGTTTATTTTAATTAATCTTTGGTTTAATAATATATTCTAATTTTAATTAATTAGATGAACTGGGTTATTGTTGTTGTTGAAGGTTGTCGTTTTGAGAGTGTCACTGCACTGCAGAGGTTGTGAAGGAAAAGTAAGGAAACATCTGTCTAGAATGGAAGGTATCTCTTTTTTTTTTCTTTTTTTTTAATTTTGAGATTGCATTTATTGATAATAATTTAGTGGGAAAATGAAATGAACAGGCGTGAGGTCGTACAGCATAGATTTCGCAGCAAAGAAGGTGACAATTGTTGGAGATGTGACGCCATTGTCTGTCCTGGCCAGTGTTTCGAAGGTTAAAAATGCACAATTTTGGACAAGTGCTGCTCCTCTCAAGTAACTCACTACTCGACAAATAATCATTTCTGTTATATCGTCAGAATAGTTAATTAAGATGTTTAATTAAAAATTAGTGTAAATGCATACATTTCTTTTTTATTATTATAATTATAATTAGCTGGTAATTAAATATTAAAAAACAGTTTAATTAAGGTTTTATGTTGATTATATGCTACTAACTTGTATCTATCTTTTATATGGAATGCATGTGAGCGCTTCTAATCTCATCTGATTCCATTTTGCATAACCACACATCCATCTGAGTCCAACACCGCGGGTCAAATACTTTAAATTCATCCAACCGACCCACATGCAATCCTTTGAGATTTTTATTTTTATAGATTGAGAATTACACACGAAACTCTGCTCATACAGGTTATAGACACCCAATTTCTAAACAATGGGGTATTCATTTAAGGTTAATTAATTAGAATAATTAATATAAATGGGCTTCTCTTTTTAATAGCTTTCCGCAAACCGTTAATCAACCTGAGAATACCCTGTGATAATTTAGGATGCCACAATCTCAATCAAACTAGTTATAGCAATAAGAAGAAAAAAGAATTTTTTTTTTAGGTTTCAATTCTATTTGATTAGACTAAAACTATTTTACCAAAATAAAAAATATACTTTAACTTAGAAAATTAAACTGAAAGTAATTTTTTGAGGTTTCAATTTTAAGTTTTACCTGATCCAAGGGGGATGGGATTTCAACCTGCCAGTGACACCAATTCGTTGATTCTTCTGAGTTGCACGGATACTTTTACCCCTTGGTGTAAGGTTCAGCCGGCTGCCATAAAAGGTACATGGAGATCCAACTTTTACCCTTGGAGTAGTATTTTTAAGCACACGACTGAAACACTTCGTAAAAATAAGACCAATGTGTAAAAATAAATGCCGAATTGGCTTTCAGTAATTACTTTTCATAAACAATATTTATGATGCTCTATAGTTTCAAGTTTAATATTAAATAAATATTATTTAAAATTCTATTTGAGTGGAATAAATTTATCTTCAAATTTTTATTCTAATTTATATTTTAAAAAAGCCTGTAAGCTGGATGAATACAAAAATATATAACTTTTTTGTTTTGATCATTTTTGTCGGATCAAGAAAAAATTGAAAAATCAAATTCCTTTAGAAGTAAAAAAGATAAATTGCTTGAGAAATACTATAAATATTTTTTTCATATATCAATAATAATTATATACTCGCATCTTCTGAAAAACAGCTTAACCTGTCTTTCCATAACCATTTGTTTAGCTGTAGAGATAAAACGAAGCCAAACCAACTGTGAAGCATAAACATATCCTTTGTGCTTTGCTATCCAAAGCTGATTCTTCCTTGAAGCAGTAATGCTTGCATCATATAAATGAGCATTCTGGTTTTGTTATCAGTTATACAATTCCATCAATTTATTCTTCACCGTTCCCTAAACGAAACGAAACGAAACATTTCATTGCTTCATTTCCGTATATTTGACAGCTTCCTAAATGAGCAAAATCTCTAAACTGCTACTATATCTCTTTAACTAACTCCTCTATCAGCAGTTTCTCAATATCCCTACCAACTACATCGATGTCGTCTCTCAAATCAAGCCATTCGGAATCCATTACCAGTGCCATCTCAGCTGCATTATTGTTTGCTTTCTTTTCTTGGCTTGCGAGCAATTTGTGGATGCTATCATTTAGTCCATTTTTACTCCACCTGGGAATGATTGCTGTTGAAAGCCTTACCCATGGATGTGGATCAGCAAATTGTTGGTTAATCGCAAGAAGAGCTGAATTTATACGGTCAAATAGCAACTTTCTTTCAGACCTCGGCCATGAAGAGAGATTGCAATTCTTCTTCTCTACTTCTTCAAAGACCAGAGGATTCACTGGACAATCTGAAGAATGCCATGATGCCATGAAAGCATCAGGGTCAGCATCATTAATACCAGATTCTAGTAATACATCAACTACATACGAAAACTCCCTGCTCTCTTCAGTTTTTTCTTCAGAAAAAGTAAGTGAGTCCTCATCAACATCTTCATCACTTGAGATGAGCATTGGTCCCTCTGCATATGCTTCTGACTCCAACTTCAGTAGCTGAAGCTGCATCCGAAGTCCTATGGCATAGGAAAAAATTAAACAATGAAATTTTAAGTGATGAAATGTAAAAAATTCATCTTCAAAATCATTTGTTTATAAATTATTTTGTAACACCTTTGAAATTCAATTACATTTTCACTTCACAATCAGTTGCATTAGACACATTTATGTGAAGTGGAGAAGCCACAAGAAAAGGGCAAAACATACATATTCTTCGCATCTCAAATAAATGAAGCAACCTAATTACAAAATTATCTTTCATTCTTTATAAATTTTAACTTCAATATAGTTTACTAGTTGAAGAGACTCTTAGACTCCATTTATTTCTAGGAAATACTTGCCTATGGAAAATATTTTCCAGAGAAAAAGTTCCCCCCTAACTTTTTTCTGTTTGTTTGTTTGTAATACTAAAAATTAGATAAAAATATTAAATTTTTAATCTTTTGAGACAAAATATTTAGAAATATAAAAATTTGATATTTCAAAAAATTTACTTTTAAATATAAGAAAAGGACGCATAAAAATGATAAATTGTGCTAGTTGTCAGTGACTAGTGGTGGTAGTTAACAGTGGCGCGTGACTAGTAATAGTGGCCATGACCGAAGGTGATTAGCGGTGATTTTTATAATTGTGACTACCAGCCATCAACAGATTATATGAATGTGTTTAAAGACTGATGACATTTTCACTCTAATGATGCAATATTCGTTCTTTACACAACTTCTCTGAAAACAAGTCTTCTGCTTGGAAAACTGGCCCTAAAATGCAATGATTCAAAAATTCAAGAGAAACCCAGTTGCACAATAGCAGAAAAAACAAAATAAGAAAGTTTTCAGATTACCATGTAGGTCGGCACTTAGACTCTCAAAGCATTCAGAACTAGAGGACAGATCATCAGGGAAAGGAGTTTCAAGAACTGAAACAGGACTTGGCTGTTCGGTCTCCTTAGAGCTTGCTGGAGATTCTAGCTCTGTAACAGAGTGTTGCATGGGGACTGATTCCATGTCAGGTGGCACATTTGATGATTCCTGAATTGCAAAGAAAGATGTGAGATAAAACAATCCCTAATAGAAAACCAAGGTATCTACGCAATCATCTAATTAACTATGAGGGGGTCCATGCCACTGAACGATTAGGACATCTTCACAAATATGCCAGATCTTTTACACATTTCAAAACCAAACCACTTGAAAGAAACATGTCAAATTCCAGATAATGGTAAATGTTGAATAGAACTTTGCTTAGCTTGCATTGGGGGTTTTTGAAATCCACAAAAAGTAGAATTCTATTTTTTATTATTTAAAAAAATTAATAAGAATAATGTATGATTTTGTCATCACTTGAATGTAAATCTTAATAGGTCATATGATCCGTAATGCAAAAAGCAGTATGCACCGTTGCCCATACACTTCACTTATGTGAACTATAATGCGCCAAGAGAATGTATTGTCCATAAAATGGTCCCATATCTAAAGTAAATAAATGTTAAAGTACCATTTATGAAAACTAACAATTGGAAAAAAAGCATACTAATAAATTTTCTGATGACAAAAGAGCAATTTTGGCTGAACAAGTGAAAAGACAAGAACCACAGGGTTATTCATCATTGAAAGAACTTAATTTTAAAACCTGTTGGTGAACATTCAAAATCTGTCAAGTAAAATTTTCAGTTAAAGAACCTGGCAAAAGTACTAAGCAAAAGATTGCTAGTTAAAACAGAGCATGCGTCAGACCAATTTTACAAACTGTATGATACAGTGATTAAGGCATATCAGAAATTCCATTATAGTGAGGCCTTGAATTCAGAAGCAACTAGGGTTCTGTTCATAAAATGTTTGCACTCAAAATTTGCTGAAGAGCACAATGATCATCCAGAAAAGATAAAATCGTACCTGTGAAATTAATGCCTCTTGGTCACTTGAAGGAGAATTTCCCTTTACTGTCGTAGAAGCAGGTAATTCTGGGACAGTAGGTTTAGATGGCGTGGCCACATCGTCAATTTCCAAATCAACCACATTTTCAGGAACTAAACTTGTATCTGTCATAAATACAGCTGATGTCTCAGAAGCCATATCACATTGTTTAAACAGATCATCATTTGTGATATTGCTCTGCACTTGATTGTGGCTGAAACTAATTTCTGGTGAAGTGTCACTGGGATCAGAATAACTGCACTCAGAGAAGTGAGATCTTTTAATACGAGATCTTGAACTTCTAGAAGAGCCTTCTCTCCAATTAAAATTCCCCTTCATTGTCTTGGTCCTTTGCTGCTGCATCACTTCTTTGGGTAGTAAAAATCTGTCATTGCAAAGAGTTTCATGGCGCATGCCTGTTCTGGGACTGCCAATAGTAGTACATGAAGCAGGAACAGATCTTGATCTAGAAAGATTTCTAACATATCCTTCCTTCCAGCCATCTCTACTGCTGATTCCCAAAGGTCCAGTGCAGTCTATTTTTCCAGCGTGGCCATCAAATTTGCCACTAAATCCTTTTTCACCAACCATTGCGTCAGCATTTGCTAGCCTTGGTTCCCTATCAGGCAAAGCAAGCATTTCACCTAGTGTGCTGCTCCTATTAATCACTCCCATATCTGCAGACCTATGAGTCATTTTCCACCTTTCTGAGAGTCTCTTCCTAGCCTCCCTACTCACAGATGATTCAGCAAAACGGGATGATGAGGGCCTGTATCGGTTGCTCCAGCCACTAGAATTTCTAGAAAAGACAGTTGGTGCATCTGATTCATTTGCTGATTCATTGTCGGACCTATTCGATGAACTCTCATCCCCAGCATATCCTCGAACTCCAGAGGTTGGGAACTTTATGGTACCACTTGCAAGACTATTTCTCATTTGCCTAGTGATCTCCTTTGCAATCTCTCTAGATTCTCTAGACTTGTGTCGTGGGAGTCCTGCATCATTTGAAAACCTTTTCTTTCCACATAACTCCACCTCCCTATTCTTGATGCCAGGAAATTCAGTGTGCTTCTTACTATCTGAAAGGAAATCATGAGAAGAACGAGCTGATGAAATTGCTCTAGAAGAATTTTGCACTTTACTGAAGTTTGGTTTCAGCACAACGATTCTTGTAGGAAGATCAGAAGACCCAACTTTCTCTTCTGATTGAATTTTCGATGATTTGAGTGGATCATCAGTAGCATGTTTACTGTAAGGATGGCTAAGAGGATCATTATTGTACTTTCGACGATTCTTCACTGGAGTTTCTCTCTCTATTTTGCAGCCGAGGCCACTGCCTCCACACTCTAGAGCACGTGATGGCTTCATAACTGATATGTGACGACAATGGGACTCAGAAGCGGTCGTTTGCAGATCATGTAGATGCTTTGTGAACAATGAATCTGGTTGCTCAAGAAATTTCAACAGAAGGTCTTTGTTGGATTCTAAATCATCAATGACATCATGAAATTCCTTTAAATCATGAAAGTTTTCATCAGCTGACAGACGTCTGGCATCCATGAATTTCCGCTGAATGAATGCCATCTCAACATCAGTTAGCTTTGAGTTTGCATTCCCCTGCAATGAGTAACTACTATTCTCCATTTTTGATGTGTCCGAAACTTCAAATACATCTTTAAATTCTTGCTCCTCCTTTGAGCTTTTTCTGGATGAGCGCCGACTGTATGATGTGCTACTCCTTTGACCCTTTTCTGTTAATGCTATTCTCTGTAGATTCTCTGATGACCTTTTTTGTTGTTTGTAAGACAGCTGCTGAGTAGGCAGCCCATCAAGGCCCATCAATCTAGCAATAACACTGGGTGACCTTTTCTTGGGTTCAATTTCTCTTGACATCTCTTCAGCTAATAATTTCTTTATTGGCGTTCCCGCTGCTTGATTTGAAGATATCCACCCCAATTCACTTGTGAGCTACAGAAGCCAAATGATGTTTATACAGTTGTGAGTGTCTGTAAACAATAAAATATATAAACAAAAGGGATAGGACACATAAGAAAATCAGAATTCATTATGTTAAAAGGATTGCTTTCAACTGATTTCGTGAACAGAAGAAAATCAAATTATATAAAATAAACAAAAACAAGTAGATCAGCGCACCAAATCTTCTCCTGAAGTGTTATTCTGAGAGCTAGGATCAGAGGTCAATTTTTGGAAGTTTCTCTGTTTTTGAACCTGCCTGTTTCCTGGAAATGAATCCCTAGCACATTATTAGGATGGTCGTTTCTCAAGTACAAGTAAATGTAGAAGGCTATCTTAAAAGCATTTTAGAAAAAGGACCAAAGCTCATTAATCTAATCCAGGAAACAACAAAGAACTTCCAAAGATCAAAAACACTTTTCTCTGTCTCTCTAGATGATGAAGCTACCACAAAAACATTTTTAAATAATGAGGCACTTATCCAAGTTCATATCAACAGATAACCAGAAACATTTTTTTAGAGAAACAGCATAGAAAAGACGAGAAGAAATTTCATACACTTAGAAGTTTCAAAATGGAAATCACACTGCAAATGAAAGAGAACGGCATCCAAGCTTTGCTATTAAATCACATTATAGCCCTAGAATCTGTAATAATTATTTAAGAAAAGACTAAAACAAAAAAGATAACAAAATTATGGCAATACCACTATAGAAAAAGTCACAAAGCAATTTAAAAACCTACTTTAATTAAAGCAGAAGCAAACCTAAAACTTAACCTTGTCGTTGACCTCTACATAGCAAAAACAGTAAGCAAAATTGGAGGAAAAAAGTAATGTATATAAAATAATATAAAAATCTCCTCCGCTCCGTTGCAAAGAAGATCAGGGAAACTGAAAACAAGCAATATATATTAAATTTTTGTTATTTCAGAAAAATCAGAGATAATTTCAGCTATTTAGCTTTGTTTCTTTGAACTACTGATTTCTTCTGCATTAGTCCTGTCATTTAAAGATCCAATAGAGAGAAAAGACCCTGTTCGGATACTAAGAAAATGCACAAAAAAAATGAGCAAAGCGTTTTCAAACTAGATTTTGTGAAAACTGATTCTATTTACACTTATCTATCTCGGCCCACAGGGACATTTAGCAAACTCAAATTAAATTTGGAAGAAAAAAAATAACAAAACAACCAAAAAACATTAAAGATTTTCTTTCATTTTCCGACATTTTCTAGGCAACCAAACAAGAAACTTAAGAAAAAATGAAAAGAGAGTATCACCTTCTCTGAGTCTACGACTGGAGCTGCGATCATCAGTTAATGCTTCAATACTGGACTTCTTTTGGCGAAATGTCTCCATTTTTTTCACTCATTAAAAACGTTTGTCAGATTTATTTAAGAAAAGAGGAAGCTCACTTAATCTGGAAGAAAGCTAGATCGGAAATCCCGGAAAGAAGCAGGCGAGAAAGAGAGAGGAAGGATCCAAGAAAAGCATGTACCTCAAAACCCCAAATTATCAGCTTAATCTCAAAGGCCAAAAGGAGGGGAAAAAAAAGAAAAAAAAAACCAATATAAACAGAAACACAGACTTTCACACTCACCCACAGATTCTGTCTCCAGATCTTAGCCTGCAGATTGGCAAACTTTCTAGAGAGAGAAAAAAGAGAAAAAGAGTAAGAGAGAGATCCGGGCGGAGGAGTGGAGGAGAACGGAGACAGAAATAGGAGTCCGTTAGAACAGGGAACGGGAGAGAGAGAAAGGAGAGAGAAGGAGAGAGGGTTATATTTTTTGAACATTCAAAATATACAGATAGACAGACGAGAGCTAAGCGACTGCGCGGGCAAGTGGTAACGTGATATGGATGGGCTTATGGCTACGAGACCCATGCGACAGTCACTTTAGTACACCTGTTTAGGTGTGGGATCGCCACGTCGACCTTCGGCATTCGCTTTTTATGGCAGGTCGTAGGCTTGTCTTCATAGTTTGATTTGGTAACAGGCCATGACGTAATTAACACATTACTACTTATAATCATTAAGGTTTATTTTTCCTAATAGAAGAGAGAATTTAAATCTGATCTATTATTGATAAAAAAACAAAATAAGATATAATATGAAATTGTAAATTCACTTACTATATATATATATATATATATATATATATATATATATATATATATATATATATATATATATATAAATATAGCCGCGAAGTCAAAAATTAAAATTAAATTTCTTCAAAAAAAATTACGGATAATTTTTTCAAACATTTTTTTGATTATATATATGTGTGTTATTTTTACTATTATTTTTCATTAATATTAAGCTGAATTCAAACCCTAAATTTTAATCTTTTAATTTTATAATTCTCTTAATTTTTATTTTAATGTATCAAACACTTCAATTAATAAAATTATATATATTAAATACTTTAATTTACAAATCATTTTGTTGAATATTTCTAACTTATAAAATAGATCAATTAAGAATTTATCAAATAATTAGAAAATTACAAAAATTATTATTTTAAAAGTTAAACCAACTAGACATCAAATTAATGTTTAACGTATGAAAGCAAAAAAAAATCTCAAAAATGATTGGTGTCAGTTTAGAAAAGTATATGATATTACTAAAATTCGAAATTCAACTTCAACTTATAGATTATTTTAACTTATAAAATAAATTAATTGTTAAAAAAATATAAAAATTATAATTTTAAAGGTTGATGATAAGTTATTCACAAAATTTATTGCTCCTTACGATTAAAAATTGCAAATTTAAAGAATAAATTTGTGTATTTAACCATTTATCTACAGCAATTAATGAATTTTCCATTTGAGTTAGGAAAATAACTCTCCGGAAAGAAAGAGGCAACCTTCTCTTTTTTATGATTTTCACCTAGAAGCTGAAGAAAGGATTACTTGTGGACAAAAAATTTTGTTTGCACTACATGCATATACATTACCGATTTGGCTTCCTTGTCGTAAGTATCTTACCATCCTAACCCTACAAGAAAATCTATATTTGATTCAAATCTAATCAAACTATTTTACTGTGCATCTCAATTAGTGGAGGTAATTTTTACTGTGGTAAAATTGAAAAATTGAATCAAATCAATTTACATTACCTAATTTAGACTCTTATCTTTTAATTACAAGTAGCAATTAGGGTTGATGAAGAGGTTATCTGTCTTATTTGCTGGCATTGTTCTAAATTACTTTATTATTTTTAATTATATCATATAAAAATGGTTTTTAAGTTACGTTTTCAAGTGAGCAACCTTCACATGATTGATTACTTGCTCGCTTTGGATTTGTAAATTGAGATGCCTAACAATTTTAATTTATGATTTTGTGTATTGTGAATTATGTTATTCAGAAGGAAAATAATTCTCCAACAAAAAAAAAATTCTTTACAAATCCCTTCTCATTTCATTGTAATTTTATTAATTTAAATTATTTATAAGTTTGTAAATAATTACTCTTTTATTTAAAAAAAATGAATTTCATAAAATTTTATAGAATTTATTTATAAATTTAAATTTTTATATTTAATATGAAAAAAATGAAAATTTAAATTTTATGAATTTAAATATAACTAAATCAAATTCTACTAAAAATATTTTCCAAATGAATTTTACAGAATTAAACAATCCAAAATATTAGGACAAAATCATTCCTACTCATAGCCTTCTTAAATTATTATGAGGAGGTAGCTTAGGAAAATAAAATCAAATAAAATTCAATTTTGGATTTATCGTAAACATAAAAAATTCATTTTTAAAGTGCCGTCATAGGTTTTTATGCACCAAAATAACAATATGAGCTATACAATATGATAGCCATCCACTTGACTCACCTAATTCATGAAAACAAATGTGGTCGAGATGATTAATTTCACATTTTAAATGATTCTATCTTAAATTTATAAATGGACTAGTGTTAGAACCCACGCGATGCATGGTGTAATATTAAAGGGTAAAATAATTTTTTATAATTTCGATGTAAACACAACAGAAATATTAGACAGTTGACATAAATACGATAAGTTTAACCCGTTTAATATTATAAACAGATTAAGCGGATCGTGTTGACCCATATATAACTCGTGTAACTTTCTTAATATCATAAATAAATTAAGTAGATGTGTTAACCTATATACGATCTACTTAACTTGGTTATGATATTTTTAACTTTTAACATATTTGACTCAAATTATATTTAAAAATAAATCTTCAAATGTAAAATACATAAATCTTCAAAATTCATAATTACAACAATAAAATTTAAATAGGTATTAATTGGAGTATTTATATCTAATATTAAAATTACTTATTTACTCTTAAATAAACGGGTCACTTACCTAACCCGCATGTCAAGCCACGATACAATATGTTTATATTCATATCACAAATGAGTGACTCATTTCTTTTATTACGAATAAAAAATGAAGTATTTTTTAATTAATTTTTTGTCATTGAAATAAGAAATTAAGTTTTTCTTTATTTTGTATTTATAATTTATTATAAATGATTATTTATTTTTTTAAAATATTAATTTATTATTTATTTAGTATACTATGTCCTAAATATGTGGATGTCCTACTTTTTAAAGTTATCGTATCTCAAACATTTCTATATCTCGTGTCTTGTGTTTGTGCGACATAGTTCTTGATATATCATACTATTTTACATACTAAGCTAATCAACTAAGATTTTTTTATTACCATAAATGATTGTTTTTTATTTGAAATATTAATATATTATTTATTTAGTGTAATGTGTTTTAAACGAATGGATGTCCTACCTTTTTTTTAAAATTATCGTATATCGTATATTCATATAGTGTTTTATGTTTTCGTACAACTCAACTTTGGATATATGAGATTACTCAATACACCAAACTAATCAAATGAAATTTTTTTATTACCAATAAAAAATAAAATATTTTTAAATATTTTTTTACCATTAAAATAAGAAATTAAGTTTTCTTTATTTTGTGTTTATAAGTTATTATAAATGATTATTTATTTATTTAAAATATTAATATATTATTTATTTAGTGTGTTGTGTCTTAAACGTGTGTGGATGTCCTTGTATCTTGTGTTTTGTTTTTATACAATCTAGTTCCTGATATATGAGACTACCTACATACCAAAACTAATCAACTAAAATTTCTTTTATTAACATAAATGATTGTTTTTTAATTTGAAATATTAATATAATACCCTGAAATTTTTATTTCGAAACATTCCCATTTAAATTTAAATTGTAAATTATTAGCCAATAATATTACGCCACGTAATATTATGGGGATCGAAAATCATTTTGGTTCGCCCGAAAATTTATTGAATAA